>VSDK01029795.1:112045-131709 GCA_009767595.1 Symbiodinium kawagutii | reverse complement strand
CTATCTATCTATCTATCTTATCTATCTATCTATCTATCTATCTATCTTTTTGTATACATACGTACATAAATGTGTAATGTGTGTTTTTGTGTATTTCCATTTCCGGTATGTGCATGGATGCTGGTGTCCGCATCATCGGCCACACCACCAGATCTTGGCCAAGATGCCGGGCTTGACACAACAGGCGTGGGCGGCAAAGGGCCATGGGCTGCTTAAATGGGGGACGGGTTTCTGACAGGAAACTGGTTTCCCTACCAATGTTAGCAGCTGCTTCATGATGGATATTTGGATGTGCAAAACCACGTAGATAACTGGCAACAAACGATGGTGATTCAGGTTATAAGCAGCCAGATAGGGTTTATTACCATGGGTATATCTCAGTTATAGCCCCACATCCAAGAAGCAAGGGTTGGTAGTTTCTTGTTCGTGAGGATTGGTCTACAATGGTGGTTCACTTGCCAGCAAGCAACAATGAGAGGCGGCTACGTACAGGTTCCCCAGGAGATTCACGGATGTAAGTGTCATTGGTCGAGCCTTTCGGTGCACGCACTTGGACAATTGATAGCAGATCCGTGATGATCAAATCAGCACATCACTACTCTTTTTGTGCCTACTTACTACTTTGTGATCCATAGCAAGCGAACAAGGCACCCTTGAAAAACAGCAGCCGTATAGTGAGCAAAATATTAATATGAAGCGACGTTCACTGTCCTCGGGTAGGTATGGTATTGACCTATATCAATACACACGCAGACGGATAGACAATTAGACATGATTGTTTCATTTCATATACGCATATGACTTCACTAGGTCTTGCAATATCTTCCATATATGTGCAGCAACTACCATTTTTTTTTCTATCCAGGTTTTCCCTCCCAAAATGATCACTGGTTCAAAAGGTGCAGCTGAGGGTAGCTCAACGTTGCACGGGGCTCCCCTCACCTGAGGCTCGCGATGTGGAGCAAACAGTGCTGGATCTGGAGCGCAGGGTACCAGTGGAGTAAGTGGTTGTCTTTTAGGATCAAGCAGTTTGACATCAGTATTCCTATAGACAAGCACCGTAATGTTGGTACTCTCATATCTGGATTTCTATGGAAAGGGTGTTTTAGAATATTGGTAGTGGGATGTGTATGTGTGCATACATTGATTTTAGTTGTGAAGCGAAAACATTTGCTTGTCTGTGAATACATCTACATGTGCAAACGTGTATACATGCATTTATATGTCATCAGCATTGTGCGTGCGCACACACATACACACACGTAATTGTCATGGATTGGACTCCCCTGAAGAAATGTATGGACGTGGTATCTTTTAATGACAGACAACCAAGGAAATTCATGGTTTATCAATAGCAGCATGGTTGACCGCTTCCAACAGAAGCTGGAAATGATCATTGTTTGCCCCTACAGACCGCTGGTTTTGCGTGTCCATGTTTCTTCTCCAGGGTCAACCATTATCTCACTTTTTGCTGTTTGCTCATGATCTTTCTAAATAGCCATCATCAACAAATTTCCACCACCATCAACACTTTCAACCGTTTGAATAACTATCAATCACCAACAATTATCAAACATGATTAAACAAGTTTAAACTTAAGATTCATCATATATCATTGCTGTTGTTTACCAACAAAATCCAACAACCATGATGAACTATGATCAACCAATGATTCACCTTGAACAAGCACCAATTATCCTTGGTTACTTGTTACCCAATCACTATCCATGGTTGCTTAATCATGGTCAGTTACGATTGTTTCACCACAGATAATCCTTGGTAGAACTGATGATTACAATTGTTTGATCATTGTCAGTGCCGCTGTTTGATCAATCCAATGGATCGTCCATATCTAATTGCTGGTTTCTTTTTACTTTCGTCGTTTGTTGGTGGCTTGATTTCCCCAACAACTTTGGGATAGTTGATCGACTTTCGCATTTTTTCCCAGGGGTTGTTCAACCACCATTTATCAATCAACAAATGCTGTTTGATTAATCCAAATTTCTAGTTGCCAATTTAATTGCCACCAGAAGTTCCAATGAACACCCGTTCTAATTTCTTTAGGTTTCTTGATGATTTCACACTTGCCACCTCCTGGTTGCAGGACTTAAAGAAACGTTTCGAGCTACGCCGTACCCCAGAGGCAGATGGCAGGATGGTGGGTTCCATGGCCCAGCACTGTTTTTCGTCACCAGTTGAACCCACTTTTCTTGGGGGTGGTAGTCATTATGGCTATATTGGCCATGTGTTTTTGTCATCCATGATGAACTTGGTCAGGCCTGATTGATCATTTATTGATGATTAATGGTCATGTGATCGGTCTATATAGGTTCAAGAACAAACAAATTTTGTCAGATCTTATCTTCATCCCAAAATTCCCAAGATGCCGGCAAGATGAAATAAGCGACTCCAGGAAGGCCTCACGGCGTTTCTTGCATAGGAACACCACGAGCTTCAGGGCTACGGCCGTTCATTTCCCGTAGAGTGCCACCGGTGGCACCTGTGAAAAACGGCTGATTGAGATCACCACCCGCTACAAGCGTCCTGGGAACTGCGGGTGTGAACTCGGCTCGGGTGCCCCAAATCCACCGGTTGGCCCTGCGCATCAATGGAGGAAGTAGAAACGGGCCGATTCTACCGCCCAGATGGTGTAGCTCACCCGGGCAGTGGGAAGGGAGTGAAAATGGCATAGAATCCACGCAGGTAAGTTAAACCAGTTGATTGCCAAATCGCTCTGATATGGATATGTTTGTTCTGGTATGGTTGCTGTGTTTGCCCACATCACTGAGTGCCTTTTTTTCTAGATGATAGTCTGTGTATACAGTACATTATATAGTCATATTTCCTTCTGCTAGGTTATCCAGTCACATGTCATATTTCGACGATTTTTCTAGGTATGTCCAGTCTAGTTGCTTGATACCTGAACGATTGGGTGAACATCCAAGGTGGACGATGTGCAGAAACAGGTCTAGCTGGAGTGCCAGGCTGAGTTGTAGTTTATCGGTGGCCACCAGATTTTTCGCGGTGAGTGCCAGATAGTACGTAAAACATGGGATTGGAAGAGATCCCCTGTTCATGCATCTACATATTTGAGTTTGCATAGTTTAAGAGGTTCCCATTGTTGATAATGATTGGACAGCAGTACATAGCTTGCGTCTCGTCTTTCAAAATGACCCAACTTGCAGCCACGTTGAGCCATTGGTGCCATAGTCAAAAGATATGATGAGCAACATATCAAAGCAGTGTACCAAGCAGTAGTGCAGAAAAGACTTCAGCAGCAATCCCAATAACAAATGCTACTGACATAGCCCTCACATCATTTTTTTGGAATACTTAACGAAGTCTCAAACATGAAGAGACATCTTTAGCACAAGTGGTTCAATAAACGCACACGGTACACAAGACTTGGCTTGCTGGAAGGTTGATCAAGCACAAGGTATACAACATTGTGTGCATCGGCGCGCTTATCATCCTTCGATTTTAACGCTGCCTCGTATGTTAAGGAATCCTCTGTCATTTGCACTTGGGGACCTTAAAACCACGTAATGAATTGCTATTTTGGGCAGCATACTTTAAAGCATCCATGACACAATCAGATAGTTGCCCATTTATTCTAAGCGGCAGCCTTTGTTTCATATCACATGTTCGCTTGTAGGTATGTTTTCAAAGACAGAGTATTGATCAAGTACTCCTCAAGAACTTCATGAGCCACCTGAAGTGATGTCCAACCAACTATTCACCCGCCAATCTTTTCAACCATGTTCAACTCACCAACTATTTACCAGCCAATATCAGCTGCAATATGCTCAACATATCAGCCAACCATGGTCATCCATCACTAGCCATTAGCCATCAACCGTCATCAATGATTCTCACCTCTCAAGGCGATGGAAGGCATTGAAGTGCCCATTCCCCTGCTGTTCAGCACCTCTGATGCTGATCCCATCGCCGCGCCATGGGGCGGCTGCTTTGGCCACCATTCTTTGCTGCTGCGGCCGCACTGGTCAGGGCCTGAAATGACAGAGGATGCAACGTAAGGGGCCCAACGAAATGGTTGATCATTGATCATAGTGCAATGATTATACATAGGGTGAACACGCATATGTGGATATGTATTGATATATCATGGCATCAGCATCACCACCACCATCATCATCATCATCATCATCATCACCATCATCATCATCATCATCATCACCATCATCATCATCATCATCATCATCACCATCATCACCATCACCATCATCACCATCATCACCATCACCATCATCACCCTCATCATCACCACCACCACCACCATCATCATCATCATCATCATCATCATCACCACCATAATCCCTATGGTTGCTTATCAACCCCTATAATAATCAGCTTATTAACCCCTATAATCAACCATTAATAAGCCATAGCTGTTGATCATCACCACCACAATCCCAACAGAGTTCTACCACCGTTGGTCGCACCCAGGAGCTGCGAAGCTCCTGCCGTGCCGGGCAGTTCTTGGACTTGGCACAGCAACCTGAGGCGGGGGGAGGGCATGGTGGACCCTGAGATTGTCCCGGGAGAACCATGGCTGGCTGGAAAATCGACGAGTTTGCTCGAAAAACCATAGGAAATCATTGATTTTTTTCGTGGAATTGCCATGTTGGTTCGAGGGTAGTGAGCTGGTTGATGCTTGATCATTTGCAATTTTCCTTAAAGAACAAGACTAAGAAGCGACATTAGGCGACAATAGGCTGGTTAATAGGTTTATAGGCTGGTTAAATAGCAGGTGAACAGTGGGCAGGTTGATAGGTGTTTAAAGATGGTTGACTAGCAGGTGACTATAAAATTCAAATACCCTGATAAGCAACAATGGGTAGCAAGCAACAATAGGTAGCAGGTCGATAGGCAAATCCAGGTAAGCAACGATAAGCTGGTAATCGTTGATAGGTAATATGGCAGTCGATGACTAATGAGGGAAGTATCATGGTTAACTTAGCTAATAGGGTGATAAGGTCGAACTAACAAGCTGGTTAATGGTTGATACATAGGAGGGGATTTACCTGTAAAAATCTAGGGTAGTTGGGAAAATCTAGGGGTAAATCTAGGGGTCAAGCTCCACCGATCCCCTGGTGAATGGTTGATAATGGGGAGTATAAGTCCAACAACCATAGTGATAATCACTTAAAAAAACTGATTCAGAACCAACCATCCGATGGTTGATAGACACTAGCAACAATAGGGAAAATGACTCAATCCCAAATGTAGGTACCATCCGTGGAGAGCCGGACCGGGGTTCTGAGCTTCGACGGCCCTAAGCGCACTTGGGAGTTGCTGAATCTAAATGACCCGTTTGGTGAAGATGCTTCGGGACACAAATTTTCAATAAGCAACGCTCAAAAGTGAGCCACTAAGCGTTTTAATGTTTTTCAAACATAGAATCTGGCTGGTGGCTGGGAGGGAGCGATCTGGAGCCAGGGGTGTCACCCTTTAAATGGCCTTTAAAGGAGGGAGCTAAGGAGCTAACAGGAGAGCCAGTTCACCAAATGATGGTTCTACCCGAGCTCGCTGGTTTTCATGGGGCCAGGTGTGGCCAGAACCTGTTGAGGGCCTGGAGTGTCATGGCACCTTCAGCGAGAGGCGGGCAATGGTCTCAGTGAGCCGATTTGGCGTTGCTGGGCCCTAACCATCTATGCTGATATGGTGGGTTCTCCAGCCATAGGAGGACCCAAATCATTTTTTAGATTAATCGTTTATAGTAATGACCTATCCATTTTTGGGGTGCCCCTATTGTGAGAAACCACCATATCCATAGGAAAATTGCTGATATCCATGAGAAAATGATGTACCCCAAGAATGATCACTTTCACATTTGCCAATGGATGTAAGCCATTATGAGGGTACGCGATTGTCAGACACAGCTGGCACTGCTGGCACACGTTTCATTGTTTTTTGGACAATCCAACTTTGGCTGAAGCCACCCTTGGTGAAAACCACAGTTTTGGTACTCAGTTTTTTAACCGAATCTAGCAGTACCCACGTGTTGTTGATTCTCGTGTGTTCTTATCCCTGAAGAATGAACATGGTGAGCAAAAAGACAGCAAGAAGAAACAACGGTGGGGTCTAAGATCAATGGACAAAATCCACTGCCCTATAAACCTTAAATTAAATGCTTTGTGTGCCAATAACAACCCCAGGTTTATCTTTGAATGCCCACATTTGTTTCAGCATGAATGAACGGCTGGCGAACTTCGCGGCAACCTCAACCAGATTACCAGTCCAGCAACCCATGCTGCAGGTGTTGTCCAGAAAGACCAGTTCGACAGGTTTTGGCTTGGATTCAACTCGCCTCTGGTGCGCTAGAGGGAGGATCCTCAAGTTGGGCCTGGCTTCCCGCTAAAGACGTGCAATCATACGCGGTGGGTGGCTGGGTGGGGAGGTTATATACCTTGCTTGTAGTGATTCACAGCGATTCTACCCTGTTAATATTCCCAAGGTTGCTAAATGTTGTTATATAGTGACGGTTTCAGGCAAATATGTTGTTGGTTGTGATTCCATGGGTCATTGGGCCATTGGGAAACATTATTGTTCATAATTGTCCACAATTCATGATTGTTGTTCATGATATGGGTTCTGCACCGGTCAATACCTTTTGATCATGACATACGTGTCAATCCAGGTTCAGAGTGGTTCAGTATCTATATATGGTAAAGCAATTATGTGCCAATATCAATTGTTTAAGAAAAAACAAACATGTTTCGATCAACACACCTGTTTTTTTTCAATCGCTACCTATTCACAGACATGTTTCCCTTGATATACGTGTTTCCCAAGATCAACGTATGAATATTTCTCCTATCAATATACCAACTTCTTTCCAGCTCAAGCAGTAAAGCACCTCCCATGACTGGTTGAGTTTCAAGCTGTTCAGCTCCCCTGGAGATGTGCCTTTCGAATGCTCGCAGATCATAACCTCCAGCAGCTGGAATCCCTGGATGTGGCCGTCAGCAACGCCATGGAAATGTCCGCCCGGGGAGACGCGACGGAGGGCTTGGAGTGGCTGTGGTTCATGCTGTGGTTGAGCAGGATGATGGTATGATTCGAATGCTGTGAGCAGGGTGATGGATTCCAAACTGCTGATGGAGGTGTTGATACTTGTGAACATCAGTGACTTCATGGAAAATCCTATAGGAATGTTTGCGTTGGTTGTATACATGTATATATATATATAACATATATACTGTGGATTAGCCATGATAGGCGTTGGTTGTTGTAGGTCATGTATTTGTTTATCAAAGATATGGAAATAGCTAACGCGGATCTTCGTGGAGAGCTCTACTACATAGATGATGACAGAGGACCACGGGGCCGGCTCCTGTGGTGCTTTGAAATACCATGGCTTTAACCATGGTGAACGATGATTAAATCATAACTACAATAAATATTATCCATAAACTATAGTTAATAAACTATGATTAAGTTACCATTAAATATGATTAAATGATTGCTCACCATAGTTAAAACTATGATTAATTGATATTACCAATATCTATTAATCTAGATACCATGGCTTTAACTATGATTAATAGATATTGATAGTATCGAACTATGGATACCGAACAACTGCTCAGCTGCTTGGTGGTGACATTTTGCATTTTCCCAACGGTAGACCCAGTTTCACTGTTTTGTCTTCAGGAAAATGTAACATAGATTGAAATAGCCGATTGTTGTGTCACTTCTTCCAAGGTTTGGATGTCTATCTGCACAACTGGTAGTTCCCCTAGTTATGATCCACAACTTATAGCTTCTGAACGGGGCCCACCTTGTATGTTCTCAACAAAAAAACAGATCCTATAACAGCAAGCTTCCAGGTTCGCAGCGAGCGACGTACAGAGCTGCCCCACATACCATGGGCCAGGCAGCAGCGCGTCGCCGAAAGCGAATGCAAGCATGCCTACGAGGTCAGATGTGGTGTGGTGGTGGCACCAAGGGTGACCGGTAATATCCATGCAGCAGGCAGGTGAGGGTCAATGGTTGGTGAATGGTGAGTGAATTAGTAAATGCTTAGTAATTGGTTTGTAAACTATCAGCGAAGAGTAAATGGTTCATCAGGAGGCTGTCAATAGGTAGCAGATGGGGTGACCCTATACTTCAATCGTTGGGTGGGTGTTTTCGTTCCCGTGCATTCTTGAATGTACAACCATGGTTAGATGATTAGATTTGCCATGATTTGCCTCAATACGCGTCATGGTTGATGGTCTCTCCCGTACAATATTGCTTGGTATTCCACGGATTCTGCAGCCTGACATTTTGCTTGTGTGACCATCAGTGGCAATAGGCCCTGAATGCATATCTGTTCTAGGCCATCATCGTTTGTGCATTGTTGATGATGTTGTTGGTGGTATTAGTTGTTTCTTGATTCGGTATGATTTGGGTCTGACAGCAATCAAAGTCAAAAAAGGTATGATTCGGTCATGGGTTGTCAGCTTTTGCTTAACCCATGGCTCCTATTCCATCCAAACATGGCTGCAGTCTTCATTGTCAGCCCTTGGTTGATGTTGCTTCAGGCTCTCTTGGTCCCGCGTGGGGCAGCGTTGCAGGCCGCGGCTAACCAATCTGAGGGCCACCCACCGTGACTAGACACAAGTAGTAATGGAAGCTTATGCCGGAATATGCCGGGGCTGGATCTGTTTTGATAGTATGATGGTGTTGCCAAGCAAAACCAGGGACATAATTCATTAGTGAATGCAGACATGGTGGATCCAAAGAACAAGGATTTCCCACACAAAATACAGCAGTCCATGTAGGTACACCCAAACCATCCCAAAAGTGTTGCTATTTACACAAACACGGCCATTTTGGGAAAAGAAGGCCTTAGCATTCACAATCCCCAATTGTTTTTGTTTGGCTGGTTTAAGGAGTGGACTGCTTACATTACCAACGGATAGCTCATGAGAATAATGTATAATTAAGCTAGAACGTTGGCGATGTCAGATAGAATAAGGGGAATATCAGGAGCAGCGGGGAATGCCGTATCAGCAAGACTAGTGAAGATACACACCAAAACGAATAGACCCAACGGATAGCGGTTTCACTGGACTTAGCATCGGTTGCTCGCATTGGGGGAGTAGGATCCAATATAGTTAATCACAAGCAACAATTGACCGTTGTAAATGCTTGCAGGTGCATTCTTTTGTCACGCTAGTCTGGAAGTATCTATAGAAGTTCAATATTCACACACCACAAGTTTTAAGCGGATCACTCATCACTCCCAATGGCAGATTGTCCGGTGCAGAGGTACTTTCCCCACTGAGAACATGCCTTGGTCTACCAAAGAAGTTGACAGGATGCATGGCATTGTTGTAGGGAAGTTCTTTAAGTCATGCCGACTGACCACTGATAGCAAGTGTGCATTCCAGGATTCTTGCCACTCTTCCATCCAAGTTGTGTGTGCATGGCTATTTGTTCAAACGCTGCAAAGAATTTGTTCAAAATCATTCAATCAGTCGGGCATAACTTTCAGGGATTGTATTTTCACTTATATACCGGTTATTTAGATGAAGGTCCTGCACACCCCGAGTCGTTTGACTAACTGCCTGGATATAGGCCGATCCCACTGTCAATGGTTATACCTTTGTGCTTTATGTCATTTGAGAGCCAACTTGGCCGTGCAGCCATCATTGTCGTCGTCGTCGTCATCATCATCATCCTCGTCGTCGTCGTCGTCGTCATCATCATCATCATCATCATCATCATCATCATCCACCTGTCATGCTTCAGAAGTGTTTGAATGGCTCTGCCATGACCCTGTTCAGTCACCAATAGCCCGCGCCTGGGGCCCTCGAGGCCATGGTGAAAGATGCCAAGGAGTTGCTTCGGATGCTGGTGCACTTGCTGATCTCAGGCTCCCGCATTTGCCTTGTCATTGGAGGCAGTTCACTTGTTGGGATCATGCGGGGTATGGCGGGGTTCGTTGACCAGGAGACCATTTGCTTCTCCTTGTCTTTAAGACATCAAAAAACATTGATATGCAGAATATATATGTGCTTATTCTTTGGACACCTCCTATCATAGAGGCTTGAGAGATTCCAACCATATCAAGCAGCAACACAGGGTGAGAAGCTGACCAGCTGATGCCGTAATAGAAATTGCCACGTGCTCCAGTTGGACGATGTAGTCTACTTCCCGATGGTTTGCATCTCCAAGTTTTGGCCAATTTGTTTACCAAGGTTCAGTTGGGTCCATCAATGAGGCAACTCCGAATTTTGGGGGGAAAGCTATGACCAAAAGCATCTGGATCAACGATCAGGTTTGATGTACCCAAGATGTACCCTGGATGGGACAGAGCAGCAGCTATTGGCTTG
This sequence comes from Symbiodinium kawagutii, assembly GCA_009767595.1. NCBI lineage: Eukaryota > Dinophyceae > Suessiales > Symbiodiniaceae > Symbiodinium > Symbiodinium kawagutii. Next base: position 121,363 of record VSDK01029795.1, on the reverse strand, counting down.
GGGCTCGGGGATCCGGTACCAGCATTTGGAACACTCTTCAACTCCAATGGTTCCCAACTCCTTCATGATTGCGAGATATTTGCGGATGCAGTGCCGTTCCATGTGTGTGCGTGTGGGACCGCCCCAGGGTATCAAATGCTCCATCATTACATTGTTGATCAGTATAATTCAGGATTCCATTTCTCACCATTCTTTGTTGTCCATTATTAGAGGCAAAATTAAGAGGTATTAGTATAGTGTTAGTCATGTCCAGCCATGATTGAATATCATTCGCCACTAGGAATCGCCATTGACCATTCTCAATCACTACTGGTAGCAACTAGAAACTCATGGTTACATTATTAGCCACACATGACCACCATTTGATCATCATTTGCCATTGTTTGTCGATGTTTGATCATGAGCAACTGGTCAATGGTCAGCGTTGAATGCTTTATTTGTTCAACAGCTAGTTGGCGATTTCAAACACATAATTTCACAATCATTAATTTGTCATAGTTGAAACCAACAAGTCAATGATACTTGCTTCTAAGCTTCTTACAATTAGTAGCTGGTTTGTATAGCCACCAACTAGTTGGTAGTTTCTAGCTGAGTTTATTTATTAGTTGGTTATACTAACCAACTAGTTCAATAAACTACTGGTATAAACTAGTTGGTTCAACCATCTAAGTTAGCTGGTTATACTAACTAGTCAATGGCATTTTGTTCGGCAAACTTCGCACCACCAGCGCCGCCCTGGCTCCATCCTGGCGTCCTCGAAGGCCTGTGCCGTTTCTGCTACGACATGGACGATGTAGCCCTTCAACGCCTGCAGGTGCCCACGCCTGGCGACCGGTGGAACAGACCAGGTCATATCCCCTCACGATATACCAGTGATACCACATGGCTATGGGTCAATATTAACCAGCAACAATAGGGGATAATGACCAACCAGTTTATAGGGAGAACATTGGTTAATGATAGGGGAACCAGGGGTACAGGGTTTTGACCCACAGCCCTATAGCTGATGTACAACGAAATAATGAGTTGATATGATTTGATGATCAACAAGTTGCATGGCTATTGTGGAACTATGGTAAGACAATGGTATAAGTATGGATTCATCATTTTGTGAATCGTTCATAGCAATGACTCCCCGTGAATGGTGAATGATTCGGAATGATGGTTTCATTGCGTTGGTTGAGAGGAAAATCTGCAGGCAAACCTGTTCTCACCCAATCTACAGCAAAGCCTTATTCAGCCAAAAAAAGGTGGCAATTATATACCCAGTGGTAAGCTAACCTGGTCGCGTTGAAAATCCATCAATTACAGCTGGTCTACCTATTGAAAGTGCTGATTTTGCCTCCGGTCAGTTTGGCTAAATATGTTCGGCTTGTGAATACCTCTTAGAAACACAGCCGAAAGTTTCCGGCGGAGGGTGAAGATGGCATTTTGCTCCCACATTCGACCCTAGCGTTAAAGCTTTGTTGAGTTCGCAGCGCCATGTGCCTCCAGCAGAAGCCATCACTGCATTTGTCTTTCTCAGGGCACGAAAATATTGAAATGGCCAGCGTTTGAGTCAGTCGTCCATGCAAACCGCACTTCTTAGCAGACCCGTTTGTCCCATTTGGCTGCAGCCAAACCCATAGCGTCGTCAAACAACTGGGCTTTTTTGCATGAAATATTTCCAATATGTTGACCGTCGGAGCGCTATGTGATGACACCCTTTATGCCTATAAGATGATGGCCATGGGTCACAATGTCACAAGAGTCACAACCAACCAATCGCACCAAACCGAACCTCACTAAACCCAAACTGACCAGCCAACCAAACCAAAATCGGACCACACCACCCGCGCGCAACGTTTGGGAGCACCCAATCGCTGCTTTCAGGACGACCAGGCATCCGAAAGGATGGTGGCCCAGCTCCAAAAGTTCCAGCGACTGCAGGTGGGGATCAGTTGTTGGTTAGGCAGTGACATGAGTAGTTAGGTGCGTCGCCCCCTGAGAAAAGCCTAGTCTTACTGCAGATTGTCGCAGATATAATTTACATCAATTTACTATGTCACTACACCGCACGTGTTTTCAGTGAATAGGAAAGACACGGATAGATGTAGTGTGTTTACAGTTGAAGGGCATCAAGTGCAGTCACTGCAGCTATTCGAATTCAGTGGGATGTGTTTGGTGACGTTTGGTGCAACAATGATTTTGTCAAAGGTGATGTTTGGACTCCCCGTAGAAATCAATCTGTGTCCAAGGTAGACCTAGACAACAATGGTTGTTCAGAGAATCATTAAACAATCACAAGAAGTCACACCATAATTAACGAGGAATTAACAATGATGATAAACAATCATGGACTATGTATTTTTGGAGAATTAACAATGATGATCAGCAATCATGGATTGTGTATTCATCAAAAGTGTTTGCAAAGATGATTATAAGCAATCACTTTCCATTACAGACTATCATCTACCATTCTAAGTCCACAAACATCCACAAACATCAGAATGCCCCATTGATGGTTCCTCCATCCAGCTGTTGGTGTGACTAGTTGATTATACTGTTTGGTTCATCGACGATGCTTAGAGTCGTATACTACCATCCAGTGTGGATGTGTCCATCAACCAGTTTTTTGCAATTGACATGTCTTTCTGATTGGTTGTTTCGTGCAACTCTTCACCTTGAACCTATTGTCAAGCACAAATCATTGTGTACCATCCCTTAAACTAACCATGAACTACTGCTGTTCGGGTCCCCCTGCGTCCTTTTTGCAAGATCCCTTAAAGGGGCCGAGGGGCCTTGACGTGTTGATCCAGGAGCAAATCCACTCCGGCGATCTCGAGGTGTCTCACATCGACTCCGACAGGACAACAGAGCCTGGGGAAATCAAGGATCTCAACAGGTGACTGATGGTGGGTTGACTATGTGGTCAATAGCGGTTGATAGCAGGGCATCATAAGTAACAATAATAGGGAAAACAATGATGTTTAAACAACCATAGTTATATTGGTTACTGGTTGATTGATGGTTAATCAATTGCTTGATTATGTTAGTTGAATGAACGATGGGTGCTGGTTAGTCATGATTAGTTGATGGTTCAGTGACTTACGTTTCATAGCATGATTGTCCATAATCGTTTTATAGATGAAGATGTTTGTAATTTGTAATGCAGGTGGCTCATGGTTTTTGATGGTTCATGGCCATAGATGCAAACTGATCAGCCATCCAACCACTTTTTTTGACGAAGACCACCTTCCCAATTCTTTTTTGGGGTGAATCATTTATTGGTAGTTTGTGAATGGGTTTTTATCCAATAGTTGACCAAGCAGCTTTTTAACAAGTTACTCGGAAACCACCGCAAACCACAGGGCTGGCCGTTCTCTGACAGGAGATGTATTCCATACTATTTGACCGAACTACTTCCTGGAGTTGCCGCACCTGGGTTGCAATCAAAAGGCAGCCGCATCAACAATCCCCCAGGGCCCAGGCTAATGTTTTCAAACCTGTCTCCCTTCAATAAGTTTTTCGCTAGAAACTATGGTTCACCACCAGTGTCAACAACTGTTCTAAACCATGCCTGGGAAACTTCAGGGACAGGGCACCACCGTTGAAGTCTTCGGTTGGAGGCTGCTGTACGGGGATTCCTCGCAATCATTGCTGATGGAAGATCCACGTTAAGAGCTGCTACCCTTGGTTTTGCAAGCTGCATTTTCATCAGCAAGCTGAGAAAGGCTGTTAGATAGCTAATGATTTACCAGCTTCAAGGGTCGAGTCGTGGATCTCCCATGCTGTGGGCTTGAACTTTGACATTTACAACATGATGGTTTGGCTTTCCAGCGGCCTGATGATAAGCCACGCGTTTAGAGGTGTCTCAGCCAGTGTTCCCGCCCTTTTGCATCCTCGACAGCAGATGAAACGGCTGCTTTCCGCTAGTGTTGTACAAAGAGGAATCATGTCCCGGTCTGAACTTTCGACAAAACCAACACTGACAGAGAGTGGAAGATTGACAATGGCAGTGGAGACATACGCTGCAAATCTACTTATGTAGCAATGTTCCAGAATTTGAAGATACACGTAACATCGCGTAACTATATAATAGTGTGCGCTGGGAAATTTGAACCATCAGTATCCACCTACGGCAACGACAGATACTGTACTCTCCTAGTATTTCTGGGAAAGTGCTGCTAGAAGCAGGGCTTTGTTGCACATATGCTTGGCAGCGAATCGTTGATTCCGACAGGTGAAACCGTTTGAAAATCAGGAACTTGATGCCATCCTTTGAAATGGTGGTTTTCGGAAGATGGAAGAACCTGTTCTGTGCAAGGGCATATTTATCAATGTTGGATGCCCCTAAAACGGCCCAAATATGGTTGACAATTTCAGTATAGCCAAAAGGCTAATTTGGAAGGGACCAAGGGCCCGGTATAAGAACCCAGTGAGTCCATTTCAGAGATGCACCATCACAGATGAACCCCTCTAGCACCTCCCAAAGAATCAGCAGATGGAGTCGTTTGCCTGCCTTCGCAATCAAACGACTCCAACAAAAAGACATGTTCAAACATTGAGATTAGTTATTGATCTGCTGATGTTGCACACTTGCAGTCCCTAATGTTCAACGGATCGCTTCACAAATCACATCGCAACATGTTGTACCCTGAGCTGACCGCTTTCCCAGGTGGGCAGCAATGAAGGGAACCTGCAAGCTGCCTGGGGGTCCTAGCGGCTCTAGCGCGCACCGGGAGCGACGCTGGGTTCGTTTTTGGTTTGACCCCACCATGATGCGGATTTCAAAATCAAACCCACTGAGTCCCCACTGATCCATTCAGCATTTGGTGATTTGGAGAACCATCAACTGGTTGGTGGTTTCAGACATTTCTTATTTTCCCCTAGTATTGACAAATGATATTGATTGATTCACTATTTTTCAGCGGGGTTGAAGCCACCAACAAGTCAACCAGTGAAGATGACACTCTGCGAGGATCGACAACATCTCGTGAAGTGACCTGCCAATGTGGGCGCCAATTGTTTGAAAGCATCCAAAACCGTTCCATGATGTTCCATGACAATCTTTTGACCCGCGTGGTGTTCGGTTGGCGCTGAAAGCTGTCATGGTTCAAAGGGTCAAGGGTATTGATCCTTCTGACACGAGACGTCGCTTCCTCGTTCTGACCTATGTTTTACCCTGGAAGCATTTTACCAACAAAAGCAAGCCCACACTTCTTTTAGGGTTTTCCATCTCTAGATTACATGGCACGGAAGGGTGTTGAAAGATGGTGGCGGAAAGTCATCAGTTATGAACCAGTTTGATCAGCTTCATGGTAAAGAGATGTAAAGAGAAACGAGGACATGCCGCAGTTTCGAAGGGGGTGTGTGACCAAGCAATGCCCCCGTTCAACACAATTTGTGCGTTTCCAGATTGACATGGTCACGAATTTGGCTAACAAACGATTCATGGCTAATGATTCACTGTAATTAGCCATAATATGCCCCCGCGTAACCCAAACCTAATCCGCGTGACAAAAGCGTAGCTAGCCGCGTAAGCGAAAACAGATTGTAAAAAAGGGAAAGTAGGGTTTCAACACCGCTCGTATGTAGCTATGATCAAGTACTAGCCATGATAAGCCATCATTAGCCATCCTTAGCCATCATTATCCGTCATTGGTTATCATTAACCATCATTAGCCTTCTAGCCATCATGAACCATCATGAACCACTGAAGTTTTTGACCCACGCCGCGCTTGATACATTTGCACCTCTTGCTGGCAGCATTGCCACTGAGCACCCATGACCTCTCAGGTGGAAAGACTCACAGAATGGCCGTCGCTTGGTACAGCGAAGATTGGGGGCACAAGCTGACGACTTCGCTTTTTAACAGTGGGAGTTCATGCTGGTAAGGCTAAAGTGTACAAGCAAATGAGCGTAAATGAGGCTGGTAACGGTGATGGCCACTTCCACTGAAGTAGTGCGTTATCGGCCTGGTAATGGTTACTGTAATTTCTAAATGATGCTAAATGGCAAATGTTGTAATACACGCAGTCCACCTTGGACTCCAGGCCCTGACAAGACCTGCAAAAGTGAGCATAAACAACACCTGCAACGTAGGGAATGGTAACGAACGAACGGGTTGGTTACCCTTGCTGAAGACCTTTGCTGACTTGAATTTTGTAGGGGAGTGATGAGATGTCAAGGTACGAATTTCTCTTCTATTCCTGTAAGCGTAGCATGATGCAACTGACCATTGCTTATTCAACCATTCAACCCAGGCACCCACAGAACGACCATCATTCTCATCGACCCGTAAAAGAGAAATAGTGACACTATGGTTGTGGGTCAAACCCTGCACCCTTACTGAACAGCCACTAGTCCTTGTTTGGATGTTCATTTGCGTTTTTGTTGGTCGGGCTTGCGGACTGCGTGCGGCAAGTCTCAGATCAATCCCCGCCCATGTTGGGCAGAATCGACCTCGCGGGTACTAGCTAAAATGGAGAAAGAAGCCAGGTAGGAGAAATGACAAATCAAGCACAAATTTGCGTTTTTGTTGGTTGTTTTAGAGTTACCGAGCCCCATGTATTTACAAGTTTCATTTGGTCCAGGGACAGCGGTAATCTATTTTTTCGGGGTAACAATGTTGTTAGGACATGTCGGGTCGGGACTACACAATAGTGTTGCGTAGCGCTCCTTTCGTGCTGAACATTCCCTGCTTGATTGGAGGCCGTCAGAAAATTGTAGACAGTTACATCATCAATAATCATCATATCCACAAACAGCTACACATTAGCATGTTGGGCTATATACCCTGGCAGCTGCTGAAATGCAGTGGGGTAGTTGTTGTGTGTCACCATGACGGGTCAAACGATGAAACTAGCTCAGTCAGTAGGTAACCATTCTCATTGGGCACCAGCAGATCAGCCACTAGCAACGATGTTTCAGCATCAACCATGATTGTTGACTTTCTTGCCCCCATGGCTGCCTTTTTGTTGGGTATCCCCAAAGTATGTATTATACCTATAGTAATTATCCCATAGTATTATTCGCTGCAGTTGGTGTTGTGAATTGTTGGCCATCTCCTACGTTTGTTATTTTTGGGTTTGAGTATCTCATTGTTTTTGGTTGTCTCTCATTCCTCGCCATGCATCATGGTCAATCAACAAAGGACGGTCATTTTCATTATTGATATGTTGATCGTTATCCCGTATGTTTGCCCATCATCAACCGCTATTCATTTTAGAACATTGGAAGCTACTCTTGCCCATGATGCCAAGCCACCCTTACTAAATCATCATATTAAACAAACATTATGACCCCATCATGTTCAGTTTGTCGTGCTTAAGCCCTCATGTTAAACCAACATGGTTCAAGCATCATTGTTAACCCATCATAGCTATATTATGTTTGAGTTTTAGAGGTTCTGTTTTACCCCTGATGGTAAACCGTTAGCACTAAACTACTATGTTCATTGTCAATCTATTATTGCTGGTCGCAGTGGTTGACAATGGTTGACACTATTATGGTTGACCAACATTGACTACGTAATGTAATCAGAATTCTTAGCCGAGTACTTGTTTCCACCATTAAGATTATCTTCAAAAAAATGTTAACCTGGATATTGTTAACCTAGTAATCTTATGGTTAAACCATAGTTAGCATTATCGATTGACATTATGCTTAACCTTTTTGTTAACCTATCTTCACCACTGGTGGCAGTGGGTCAAAACCCTGTACCCCTGGTTCCCCTATCATTCACCATTGTTTTCCCTATAGTTTTGTTGGTGATTAACCCCCCATTACTGATGGTTAATATTGACCCACAGCCTGGTTAGACCACCATGCTTGACATGATGGTTCTCCTACGCTTCCACCATGGTCCACCGAGCTGCTTCCATCGCGTCTGGGTGTCGCCAGGCTTATGCGCCGCTTGGATCCTGAGCTGGCAGCAGAGGGCTTGCGAGAGGAGCACGCCGTGGGATGGTCCCAGCATAACGACGTTCAACCCATGGCTAGCCATCACCGAGCGCCAGGACTTAGCATCATTTTTAAGATCACTAAGCAACATAAGCAACTTTTAACCATCATCACTCAGCATGGCAACAAGTCAAAAATCTGGTTCATGGTAGCATGGGTGACTGGTTAGGCACCAGTCAGTCACTGAATCATGACTAATTGATCATGTTTAAGCATCACTAATCATCGTTAAGCATGCTTCATCACTAGTGACACCAGTAGCATTACAGCTGGTGAAAATGTTTGACGCCATAGCAGACATATGATGACATATGCGGGTGCAAAGCGGTTAGCATGCGACCGTCGGCCATGAAGCCATGCTACTCCCCAAGTCAAAAGCTGAGGGAACACTGGACGCATACAGGAGCTGGTCCCTACCGTTTTGATTTGGGTTGACCTAGGTCCCAGGTCATCGCGAGATAGTGTGGAGGCCATATGCATGCAATTTTTACATGTTTTTTCAATTTGCAATTCCTCTTGGCGAAGGGCTCCGCATTTTTCTGCCATGTTCATTTTTGGCAGATGCTGTTTGTTAGTATCCTTCTCAATGCTGCCCAAGTTTGAAACATTTTGGATCTACAACATCCGGTACAATTAATCCTGATGTGTGCTGGCTATCCAGAGATGAATCATACTGCAAATACAGAATCAACCAATTGACATCAACGTACTGCACAAATATCTACAAATGCCCCAAAATGGTCACTTTTGCATCTTTGGTGATGCCAGGTGCCATGTGACGCCTACCCTGTCCTTGTCTTTCCATATTGTATCCACCCATGGGTTCACGTGTCGCTGCAGGATCGCTTGCACGAGGATTTCTACGAAGTGGGTGACAGACTCTTCAGCCGCGAGCTGAGTCAATCATTGAGGTGATATGATTTGCAACGGTTGAGGTGGGTTCAACTGCGTTGAACTGGATTAAAGGGGGTCAAAGTGGATTTGAACCGGGTTAGACTGGCTTAAACTTGATTATATCAGCTGGGTTAGGCTGGGTTAGACTGGCTTAAACTGGATTAGATCAACACTTTGACGTGGAAGTCACCCCCATTGTTTGATGATTTTTGCGATGTAACACGATGTTTTCTCCAGAGCGATTTGTTTAAGCAAGGGAAACTCATTGCACAAGATGAAACTCTGAAACATGGGGAACAAATCCTTCTGTTCAATAAAAAACGATACAGTAAAGATTCCTGGCCCACCCCCATACATATGGGGGTCCCATATTTCTCTGGGATTTGTTTTCCGTTTTCCAAGCAGGCAGGCAGGCAAGCAAGCAAGCAAGCAAGCAAGCAAGCAAGCAAGCAAGCAAGCCAAGCCACGACAAAGCAGGCC
>VSDK01029795.1:68979-112035 GCA_009767595.1 Symbiodinium kawagutii | reverse complement strand
TAAAAGCAGCCCTAAAACCAGAAAACCTCAAATCAACCTCAACACTAAGCAGAAGCCCTAAAAGAATCCCTAAAGTCAGAAAACCTAAAATCAGCCTCAACCCCAACCAGAAACCCAAAAAGCAACCTTAAAATCAGAAAACTTCAAATCACCCCCAAGAAACTGTAAACCTTAAAATCAACCCTAAAGCCAAGAAACAATCATGACATCAACCATAGAAGCATAAACCCTAAATTCAACTCTAAAACCATCAGCCCTAAACCCAACCCTAAAAAGAGAAATCCTAGAAGGAACCCCAAGACCATAGACTCTAAAACAATAGACCTTAAACTCCACCCCAAACCATAAACTCTAAAAAATCAACCTAAACCAATCCTACAACAAAAACCAAAAAAAAGACACCCAAGGCCATAAAGCCCCAAACCCGACCCTAAAAGCAAAAACCCACAATGAACCTTTAAAACCGCAAAACCATACAATGAACCCTAAAAGCAAAAACCCTAAACCCAACCCTAACACCGCAAAACCATACAATGAACCCTAAAACCATAAACCCTTAACTCAACCCTACAACCATAAACCCTCAAAGCAACCCTAAAGTCAGGAAACCTCAAATCAACCTCAACCCTGAACATAAACCTACCAGGCACGGGTCTGAACCGGAAAAAAATCCCCAAAAAGTCGGAAAAAAATTCCCCAATCTGCCCATGACCCTACATATGGTTGCTTCTACACTGTGGATCTTTAAAGAACCATTGGTGAAGGTCACCAGATGCCACCAGGAACTTTGGAAAATGCTATCGGGTGGCATCACTGCATCTCTTTGCTGTCATTGTCTTTGCAGTCAGCATGCCATCATACAATGTTTGACAGTTTTCCTATGTGTGCACAGACAGGAACTGCGAAACCCTGCACCAGTTTTGGCTTGTCACATTTTAGTGCCTGGCTTGCAACTAAGATTTCCAGTCTGACGATCCGACCACACTAAGGTCCGAACTATGTGCAGGTGCTTACACATGATAATACATGGCATCACGTTTCACATTTTAGTGTATCATTGAAGAAACTTGCAGTACCTTTTATCTAGTAATCTAGCACATGTCTGTATGCATATCATACGATATAGATATGAGCATTGAAATTTCACTGATACAAAACTAATAATTGCTTAAAGATTCCTTTTGCTGCAAGCCGCAGATAGATGCCCAGGCTCCATTCTCGCGGCGCCCGGCCGCGTGGGGTCTGGGGCCTAGGGGACAACGACCTGACGTTCTTGCAGGGACCTTCATGTGGCTTGTTGTTGTTGTTGTTGTTGTTGTTGCTGTTGTTGCTGGTGTGGTTGTTCTTGAATGAATGTTGGTGCCTTTCACAATCAACTATTGTTGGTGTGGCGTATTTGTACGTCACCTGGTACGTACTATGCTTGTCGATACCAACTGACCACCCGACAGATGAGTTGTTAGCATCCCAACGTCAACTGTTTGACTGTTCTGCGGCTTCGCAGAAATAGTCCAGTCCAACCCACAAAGTGGAAATGCAATCTCAGGCGTTTGATATTGAGATGAGTTTCACTAATAATAGAAACACACAACTCAGCAAGTAATAGGCATTTCTATTTGAGTTTCACTCGCAGAAACATTTAGCTGAACAACTTATAGGTTTTTCATTGTTTTCACTAACCCAGCGATTGAACTTTGAGCAGCTGAGGCACCAACTCAACTTGTTGTGTTTGTCGATGGAAGGAAGGTGAGGCGGTGGAGTTTGATCATGGCAACCGGGTTCATCTACTTGGTGCACAAGGCGTTGCCACCAAAACCATGAATTGATTGGTTGATTGATTCGTTGATTGATTGATGACTGATAGATTTCATCATCCAAAATGTGACACAAGATCGATCAAACAAAACAAATTGGCGTACCATCAAACCAACTCATTAGTATTTTGTACCGTCAACCGGCAAAGTGTGATCAGTCGGTATGGTGCGTGCTAATTTTTAGATTTCATACCCAATCCTCAGTATCTCTGAATCATCTCACAAATCTCTAACTCTTCCCACGAATCTTCCCACGAATCTTCCCACCAATTTCACCAATTAACTTGCTCCAATCTCAGTTGTAAGCGCCCGGCAGCGGTTCAGAACCTGGAATGTCCGGACATGAAGGGGGGAGCGATTTGCAACTCCCAGGTGTGGTAACCAAAGGGTAGTCATGCTTGTTGATCAACAAAAAGTGGTTGATAGTCTTGGTCAATGAACCATCCGCATTACTACAGCAACCAATTTTTACATTTCTCAGTTGCTGGAGTTTATGGTAAGACATGGTATGACCATCAATGTCTTACAACATTGGTAGCTGCAGTATGTTGGAGTTTATGGCAAGACATTGATGCAGCTCCGTGGCTCGCCAGGAACCACTGGTCCGTGGTGGGGTCGCCCACTGCGCGGATTCTTTGGGGCCTGGAGAATCGACCCAAGGGCTTTGGGGAGGCAGGGGGAAGGGGGTGACTTGTGATCAAGGGTGTCTTATGGTGGTTAAGAAGGGTTGGTCAATGGTTGAAAATGGTGGTGAATGGTGGTGATCAAGGGTCATTGGTGGTGGTTAACAATGGTTGATGATGGTGGTTGATCATGGTGGTGAATGACTGTACAACAATCATCACTGGTCTTTAATTGGTTAATAATTAGGTGATCTTCAACGGCGCCGGGGATCAATGGTGGTGAATTCATCATGGTTGATGAAGGGTGGTAAATGACTACTAGTCAACGATGGTGGTTGATAGTAGATGAGAATAATGGTCGATAAAGGTGGTTGATAATGGTGGTTAATCTCTACTTGATGGTTGACAATGATGAATAATGCTGGTGTTTGGTGCTTCATGATGTTTGATAATGTTAATTGATTAGCCATCAATAGCTATTATCAACGATGCTGATGATGGTGAAGAATGATGGTTGATAGTGGCTACCTAATGGATAATTGGTGGTCAATGACAGTTGGTTGGTAGTGAATTGCTGGTCAAATGAGGGTGAATGAACTATCGATTAGCAATCAATAGATTCATGTCATGTGGTCCAAGTGGAGATGAAGTAGTATGTCATTGATAGTTTCACATTGGTTCATTCATCCTTAATTAATGATGGACTACTGTTTGAGTAGTTATCACTTCACATCACTTTACCTTGTTTGTTTTGACTGGTCAATTGATTGTCTCTTAGCTGCTATGTTATTTGTCTTTTTTCTTTTCGTCTGGGGAAACAATGAACTTTTGTTGATCAAATGATTTGGGTGAGCAAGCTGGTTGTGAATATTATCGTAGGTCAATATTGCCTAATGTGATGATGATATGATGTTTGTGATTTTTGTGGTCACGCCTTGCAACTGCAGGTGAATTTTCAAACACAATGCCCCACAGGAGATGGACATTTCATAACCGTTTTCACGAACACGGAAGCAGTGCCAGTAATCCTGGTTGATCATAGCTGGTGTGGGATGCACTGACGATAGAGATCAGGCAGGGATTTATGGTTGAGGATCATGAGAAGCAACCAAGTTCACAGGATGTAACAAGTGGTTTGCGAATAAATCCCCAATCTCAGCTGGGTTGGTCTCTATCATCATGGAATCATTACAATCCATAGCCATTCTTAATCATCATTACAAAATATTGACCAACCATCAGACACGCAGTAAGCAACCTCCTGCCCTTGCTTCAGTGTTAACCAATCACTATTGCCAGAATTAGTCAGTATTACTTACTCATTGACCAATTGCAAACAATTACCAATCACGAAAAGTTATCAACCATCAAAAACCATTGGTCACCAGTATTATTTCCAACCATTAACCCACTATGAATCAACCATAAACTAATCATCAACCACTATCAATCAACATCTTACCTATAAGCCATCAACATTCCAAACCATAATGAGCCATATTTAGCCACTAACTACTAACCATTGTTAACCATGCATCACTACTACCATTAATCACTAGGGTAACTTTGATCATTGATTTTGATCAGTCACCATTAAAGACCACTTACCAACCATCAACCACTAAATGCCTGATGTTTTTCTTTGCTGAGTCAATACTACTAATCACTAGTAATTAACCACAAACTAATCATTAACCAACCCTTAATGAACCATTAGCCAGTGTTAACCCTGCTTACCCTAATCACTAGTCATGAACCATCAAAAACAACTTTCAATCATTCTTAACCATATCAACCAACCACAAATCAACCACTCTATAACCGGCTCATTAATGAGTCTATAACCAACCATAAACCAACCATTGACCCTACTAACCATCAACAAACCATACCATCCATACCATCTAATCCCTAACCCCCTAACCCCCTAGCCCCTTAACCTCAACCCCCCAACCACCTGAACCTAACCCCCCTACCCTAAATGACTGAGTTTTTCCCAGTCACCATGGCCTTCCAGGACGATCTCGCCGTGCCTGAAGGCTTGGTGCCGGCGCCCCCGCCGCCGCCCGTCGAGCGGCAACCCAACCAGGTGGATCGGTGCGTTCGGGGATGCAGCGATACCCAGTGGTTGTGTGGATATATGTGGGGGGGGTCTCAAAATGGCTATGGGTCAAAATTAATCAACCAATAGTGGGGGATAAAAACCAACAAGAATAGGGAAAACAATGGTTAATGATAGGTGAACCAGGGGTACAGGGTTTTGACCCACTGCCAAATGGTTAATATACCATCGTAGGGGGAAACCAAAATGTGCTGGTGGTTTCTCAAGCCATAGGGAAACCCAAAAATGGGTTCACAAAGGTACCATCGGAAGTGGTTTATACACCATCATAGGTGGAAAATCACCAACACAAGTGGTTAAACATTTACTGTGTATGGTGGTTTCTTAAGCCATAGGGAACCCCAAAAAGAGGATGGTTGATTTCCCTTAGTGGTCAACAAAGGATGATTTAGGGGTACCCAGGGTATGTGAGAACCCATCATGTATACATATGACTGACATACAAACTTGGAATTGTAGTGTTTTTGCATTGCTGTAATTGGTATGCATGTATAATCAATATACACATAGCATTCTGATATTTATATAAACATTTATTGACGTAGCTAACACATATGTAGATATGTGTACTTACATACGTAAAGTTCTGTTTCCGTATATACGCATCTGTTCGAATTTCATGTGTGTACAGCTGATCAAGTCAAACCTGAAAGCTTTGACCGCGTCCAACGTGATCAATGAAATCCCAGGTTGGGGTGGCCATTGGTGTTTTATTTACATGTTTCCAGCTAAAAGGGCTCCCATAGAGTGCTTACAAACAATGTACGATCTATGTATACACAGATAGAAGTGAATAGCTTTTGAATATTTACGTGCCTTTCTTTCTTTGGGAACCTTTTGTTTCTACAAAGAGTTCTATTTAGAGAGAGGGAGAAGGATTACAAGGATTTCTATGTCTGTATAGATTTGGGTATCTATACATACATATGTACATGCACATTTGTGCATACATTCATGACATGAAACATAGGTAGATAATGTCAACGTATTTCAATGCATGCATGCAGGCATGTGGCAAATTTGAAATCGAATGTAAGGAGGCCAATGCAAACGTGACTGAACATGCCTATGAATGTATGCTATTATGGTTATGTAGGCTTGTCGTGTTGCTCAGATGTATCTGCACACCTAAAGCGAGGTGCAAGAACCGTTGGCGATGTCTTTGCATATATAGACTAAAGGCTTGTTGATTTGCTCAGATGGGTTGCTGGGCATTGTTGTCATTTGTTCTGGCTTATTCGTATTGGACCATTACATTCTCCATGTGGGTGTGGGTCAAAACCGTGTACCCCTGGTTCCCCCACCATTAACCATTGTTTTCCCTGTTATTGTTGGTGGAAATCCCCCATTAGTTGGTTGATTAATATTGACCCATGCCCATGTAGGTTCCTGTTTTGGAATTTCTTTCAACAACAATTTGCTTCATGAGCTCATCGCACCTGAATAGGGAACTGTTCGAGAGCTTGCTTCAACTCCCACCACTCGAGAATCATCCAACCACGGGGGTAGCTCCGCTGGATTGCCAGTCCTTCAGTGGCCCTGATCCAGATGCTGCCTTTGGGTGGCTGTCTCAGCTGAAATCTGGGAACCGGTTGAACAAAAGTTCGGGAGTTGAGCTCTTTGGGTTATGGAAGTTCCATCCATGATTTTTGGTGATCGAAACACTATGTTTCTTTTTGAAATGGACGAACTGATTGCTTTTTGTTAAATGATATGTTGGATCGATTGTTGCATACGTGTTGAAAGATGATGAGTCCACATGTACGGATATGTGCATGTTCCCTGATGGAGAGTATATATAATATATATATATATATTATACAAACGTGCTTTTTCCAGAAGATACAAGTTTATGCTTGTTTGGTTTCAATGGAAGTGAATTTATCAGCAGCTACGGTTTGAAGGCCGTTCTTCGTTCATTCTTCCTGGCTTCATCATCAGACAGATTTACAACTCCAGCAATTTAATCTACCATCAAGCTGTAGTGGTAGCTGCGGTCGTCACCTATCTCAGAGGAGTGACTGTTTGGTTGCATTTCAACATTCATGACCCATGAACAAGGGAAACACCTAGCAATCAGCCAGTGTCAGCCAATCAATCTCGATTTCTAGCGACCTTTACAGTGACACATTGGAGAGGTGTCAGTCGCAAGGTGGGACCCCAACAATTTATAAGTTGTGCAAAACGCACTTATGTGGGGTTACTGAACGTTACAGGGGGTTACAACCCAACTTATAACTGCTAGGAGCCTACGATGTATTCCCTCTATAGCACGGCAAGTCTTTGTGAACCAACGGCAGTCCACCTTCGGACGAAAGAAATGACCAACTGATCCTTGCGCTGGTCATGCAATGGAATTGTATGCGCTGGTACGCTCGCTGATTGGAACGTAGAAGCTGTTGTTGTGCATATCGAGCTTACATACTTAAGTTATATGCATGTACATGAACTAATTCTGTCTCATGACTATGTACAGTTCGGTTGATTCATATTTCACGTAGACGCATCGATTGTGTGCATAGACTGATCCATCGGTGAGTTTGCAGCGCCCCTTTTTGACCCACACATTCTTCAGCGATCAGACGACCTGCAATGAGGTTGGTGGTGCTGATTTCCAACCAAACCAGAGGCAGCACTGTGGCAGTGCGGTGGCCAAAGATGGATCCGCAGTTGAGCTGTCAGCCAAACAATCCAGCAGTATGTTGGTAGGTGAGAGAGAGAAACCAACATATGGACCGTTCAGATGGGTATGTGGGCCAACCATATGTCATGTACCGGTTGGTGATTTTAACTATTTTTCATGGACCATACCTGCGAATGATTGTCTACGTGATTGCATTAGTATTATTGCGCTGGGATGTTATCACCAACCACTTTATATATAAGTGGCATGGACGGTGGACAAACTCGAGCATTTTTCACTACTGTATTGGATGTGTGCAAGAATTGGATACTGTGTCCCTAAACTGTCACTTTTCCACTCCGTGAAAGTACTGGTTACTAGTGGCAGGTCCCACAACAATTATCGTTCCCTACTAAAAGCACTAAACTAAAAGTGATGCTTAGCCTCCAATGGTTGATTGTAGTTACCCTCCTCCATGGTTATCATTGTGTGTATTTCCCTACCATTCAGTATACCATTGTACTTCAACCAAGAGTCGTGCTTCTCAACTCAACTGTTGAGTCTCTGAGTACGTGTTCTACTCGGACTCCAGTACTCGTAAGACACTACACTCCACTACTCGTAAGACTAAGAATCACCTTCAGAACCATCGTGATTCTTCAGCCGAGTCGTCAATCTCAGCATCCATCACCAGTTACCAGTCTCACAGCCTTTTTGTGTCCATCAGTTACCAGTTACCAGTCATCAGTTACCAGTTACCATCACCAGTATGGTGGTTTCTCAAAATAGGGGTACCCCTAAATCATCCATTAATAGTCATTTATAGTAATAAACCAACCATTTTTGGGGGTCCCCTATAAACCACCAGTATCACCAGTTACCAGTCATCACTTCCTCTCACAGCGCCTCGCCACCACCAGTTCCCAGCGCGGCGCGCTGCTCCTAGGAGCTGATTCAGCGCCTGGAAGGTCCTCGCTGCCTCTTCTTGGAAGACACCTGCGGCAGCGCCCTGGAGGCGCGGCGCGCGGGCGAAGGAGGTGCTGAAGCTGCTGAAGGCTTGAGATTCTGAGGGAAGTAACAGTGGTGATGATGAATTCGGTGCTCTTTCAGGTGCTTAAGAGAGGTCAATATGGTGAGAAATGAGTAGAGAAGTGGGTGGTGGTCGATGGTTGACTAATGATGGTCATCAATGATGAGTCATGATCATGAAAGCACAGGGTTCACACCAATAGTGCAAGATCCCAGATCCCGAACGATCCACGTTGTGTGGTACACAAAGTGGGGCGTCATTTTTATGGATCTCCCATTGACCGAATAGTTGTGGTGGATCAGCTTTCGCAGTGGCTGTTGAGCTAAATGAGTATCCACGTATGCTTTTCGAGAGGGAGCTATTTGGAGCTAACAGGAGCGTTGTAACCAATGGTATGGTAGATTGACCATGTTCTGGATCTCCCAGTAATCAAATTTAGTTGTGGTGGTTGGGATTGTGTCTTGCCTTTAGGTTCAGAGGGCGGTGGGGAACTAGGTTCTGCCCAGGAAGGTTGCAGATTCAGCATGATTAGTTGATAGTGATCGTTTGAAAATATGAGTGATCATCATGTTGGACCATTGACCATGTATTGACCACGGTTTGACCATTTACAATCCATGCAGATCCATGATGATTCGGTGTCAACAGTTATCAACCTTTTCAGGGTATGAGATGTTGAATGGAAACTTTGCCAAGTGAGACTCTGTTTGGTCAGCTTAGTGATAATGAGAACTGGTCTCAGAGTTTTGATATGAGGGCTTTATCTTTTTGTTCATTGGACGTAGTACTGTAAAGTAGAACTCTGCTGCTTCAGCCGCAAGAGAATTCAATCCCCTGTGTAGGATGCTCACCAATTTGATCCCAACAACCAGTAGGCTCGGTTTTGCGGATATGTTCCCATCATGCTTGACCATGGCCGTTCATTATCAATGACTCTTCACAATCCTTATTGACCATTACTAGCCACTATTGATCGGCACTTTTGAAAACCACTGTTCGTTCGCCAGTGCTATCACCGGTTGATTGAGCAATTTTGGAAACAATGAACAATCAAAATTGCCAGTATAATTCGAAGATCAATTTCAGAACAATCTATTGCCAGCAATTTTGTTTGTCAATTTTCTATTGATCGTACTTGAGCAATTACTGACAATCAGCCAGCACAACTACGATTTGTTGGTGCTGGTTATGGTTGGTTGAAGCCACCGGGAAGGCTTTGGGCTACAACTGCCACGGCAGCAGCAAAGAACAGCTGGGGATTCCCAGTGGAGCTGATGTGTGGCAAGTTGCAAACGGTGCGGGTGGAATAGATGGGTCATATGAATACAAATTGTTTGTTCACAATATTGGTATGTTAGTGAATGGCCTGTTGACTGGTTATAGCTGATGGTTGACTGAAGGTCGATGATTGCCGATGATGTGTAGTGCAATAGTCATCAATGGGCTATTTCAATATTTTCATTATGGAGACGTGGTAATCTTTGTCAATGTTTTCAATCATCCTCACTGGCAAGATACTTCGATGATCCTTGGTTGATGCATTTCTCGATGGTTGATGGTATTCACCACCCACCAGTGGCGCTTGGGATGAGCAGAAGACAGTTGAGATGGCCTGTGGTCGCTGGTGAATCTGGTCATGCGGAGGCGGGTCAGCAGACAAACAAATGATTTTGTAGGAATGAATCTGATAGTGATGATCATTATCAAGTTTGATGTTAAGCGATAATTGTTGCAATTCTGTTTCTGATTTATGATTGATCGATCTACATTTGTCACTTTAACCAATCCTTTGCTAATTGGTAATCCATATATCATGACTATGGTATCATGAACCAAATTGGACAATCAATGACCCATTCTTGCAAATCCTTGGCTTTTGATCAAGATGGCTAATCCGACCATATCGGAACACTCTAACTTCCAGTCATGACCATGGCTCATCACTTTGGGAGTCAGAGTGCTTCCTGACTTTTTGGGTTGACAACTCTGCACCTTGTGATATTTAGAATTGCTCATTGTTTGGCTGGGCTCCCAACGATGCTGCACAGAGAGTAGTGGCTGGGATTGCGACGAACTTATCAGGTTCCGTCCCAATTCTGTGAACGGAGGAAGGATTCTAGCCATGACAAGAACTGTATATCCATCATATTCCATGTAGTCGAAATGAGAACTCTTTTCTTGGTCTTAGTTTGCCCATGTTTTCTTAAGCAATCTTCAGCATCACAACCACTAAAGGTGATGCAATCGTAACTTCATGGTGTTCGGATCCTCGTTCCTTTTTCATTGCCAAACTGTGAGCAGCTTGGAGCTTTCCTGAAAAGAATTGATGATCTCAGCTCAGTACCCTGCACTTAAAAGATTGGCCAGTCAACATCCCGGCAAAGTGACATCTTCTCTTAATGTTAATGGGGAAACCGTGGGACTCTTACCCGCAGACACTTCTGGTGCATGTTCCTCAAGTGCTGGTACACCACCGCACTCCGTGAAGGTGATCATTTTGGACGCTTCGGGGTGTGCCCCATGCATAACCGGTCTCGAAATCCCTGGGAGTCCTTTGAAATCCCTGGGAGTCCTTGGTTCTCGATTCCTTCGGGCCTTGTTCAGCCCAGGGAACCCCCGAGTAGTCAGCTTTGTGAATCCAGGGACAGAGTATCCTCAAACCAGCAAATGGTAATCACAGCAACCATCGTGAAGTAACGCTGTCAATTCATTGCAACTGCTGTCCGACTGTGTTTTCCAGGAAGCGTTTTCCCCAGCTCCGAGCTCTGGTCTCAATTGAGACATCTGTAGATTTCACGGCTTGACAGAACGATCCATGCTAAAGGTGCGAGCATGATGACCAATATTTCTCACTATTCATCATCAGTCATGAACCATCATGTTCCATTATCAAGTTATCAAGCAAAATCAATCGCAAGCTGTACGTGTATACAACTTATAAAACCATTTATTGACCCACTAACCACCAATTTACCATCATCTTAACCATCATCTTAACCATCATCTTAACCATCATCTTAACCATCATATCAACATTACCACGATTCACCATTAACCATTAACAATCATTAACATCATGGATAATCATCATAACTATCATATTAACCATGAATCATAACCATTATATAACAATCATCAACAGCTTGCTACCACTGATTCACCATGGTCACTGCGCTCGCCTTCCAACACCTTTGCAATCCTCTGAGGCGCCAGTGTTTGTATCCGGTGCACGTTGGAATGATCGTGCATTCCGTTGGAAGCTGAGCGCTGACGGGGCGACGGGGCAGGGCCTGGCTACACCGGTTGTATCCACCACCGGTAGCCGGGTAGCCCAAGGCACCACCATCCTACGATGATGTTTGGGCACCAACCTGCTGATGTGCATGTTTGCAAAATTAAATGGTGTTTATGGA
This sequence comes from Symbiodinium kawagutii, assembly GCA_009767595.1. Taxonomy (NCBI): domain Eukaryota; class Dinophyceae; order Suessiales; family Symbiodiniaceae; genus Symbiodinium; species Symbiodinium kawagutii. The sequence continues at coordinate 100,410 of VSDK01029795.1, read as the reverse complement.
GAATCATGAGACTCTTGTGTACCAGTGGTTTGGGGTGCTCAAAATGCATCTTTTCAGGGGAAACATATACCACTTGTGGACACGCCCAAAGTCCTCCAAGGAAGCATAAAATCCACCAAATCTTTTTGGAGACACCATCGGGACCAAGATTGAGCATGATTATAAGCATTTTTTGCTATCATGAACACACACTACCCAACACTGTGTATCCTCCTTTGGTGCAACCTTTCAATTCAGGATGCACTTTGTTGACGATCGCAATTGCCTTGTATCTATGAAGTGATCATTCACTATCATCGCTGTCTCTTTTCACAGTGCAAACATTTTTCTCAACCTGACCATTAACAAACCATTAGCCAACCATTAACCAACTGTTAACCAACCATCAACCAACCATTAACCAACTGTTAACCAACCATCAACCAACCAATAACCAACTGTTAACCAACCATCAACCAACCAATAACCAACAAAGCCGGTTGCAACTCCTGCTCCACTACCGGTGTGGCGGCTCAGGTCCGGCAGAGCGAAGAGACCTTGATGCCGCACGTGGCCTGGCGGCGACACGTGAGGTCCTCGGATTTTTCTCCGTGACGAGCGACAGGTGACCTTCGCTACGGGAAAAGCCGTTGAAGAAAAGCATTGCCCCCAAAGAAAAGCATGTTTTTTTTCATGTTGCTTCATGATTTGTCATGATTTGTCATGGGTAATTTGAATGCGGTTATTATTTTTGTAAGATTAGGTGGATTCTTCGGAGCAGAGGTGGTATATATTTATCTGGATGGCTTATACCCACTAACTTAGGTTTTTACTGTTTTTGGGATATGATTGATTTACCATATAACCACTAAAAATATATTTTTAGCAAGGGATCTATAAGCCACCAAGTTATGACTTTATATTGCAGAACCATTTTGAGATCTGAACTTGCTTCCTCCCATTTGATGGTTTCTAAAAATAGAGGTACCCCAAAAATGGTTGGTTTATTACTATAAATGGTTGATATTGGATGATTTGGGGTACCCCTATTTTGAGAAACCATCATTTCCACCTTTCCTTTGGTCATCCCGAGGCTGGTACCCGCAACGTGATGCACAGCATCTTGGAGCTGGGCAGCTCTTTGTGGGGTCTGTGGCCCAGCGAGCGGAGGCTGGTGGTGAGCGAGGCCAGGAGCTACCAGGACCCTACCCAAAGGGATGTGGGATTCGCCTTGGGCCGGTGTCACACCAGGAGGCGTTCTGCGAGGAGCTACCAGGAGGGCCAGGAGGGTACTAACAAAATGCGATAGTTTTGGGAATAAAACTCATGAATTGACGAAATGAATGGCTGATACACCAAAGGTACCCTATTTGATTTGCTGCTAAGATAGATTGTGTTGAGGCTGTTGATGATTCAGATCTGTGGGAATTCCTTTCAACAGACCAGGCGATAAAAGGGCTGTGATATACAAAACAGAGACACGGCGGCTATCAACAGCTACAATGATAGTTTCGGAAGGGTCAATGAAGGATTTCTTCGATTTAGCAGTGTTTGACCTGGTGAAGTTTGGGTATCAGAAAGCATCTCAAGGCGGTCTTCCGCCATCTCAAGGGGGAAGACTGGTCACAATGGTTGTTTGTGATGATACCAATGGTAGTGTTATCAATGAAATTTCACAGTATTGATAACAATGGCTGCATATTGTTTTTAGGATAACATTGGGATCAGTACATTGTTATCATTGATTGCATTGGTATTGTTATCATGATACCAATGGTTGCTTCTCAACAGCATTGCTGAATTAAATTTCCCGTCGTCCTCACCAATGATGGTTGATGAAATGTGTCGCAAATCAGCTATCGAGTGGTACGTACCCTGTGGTTTCAGATTGGTTGATAATCCTCCATCCTGTGTAGTTATATCTAGCATTTGCCTTCTAGTCACCCTGACGTTCACGAGCCTAAGTTTACTAATTGAGTTACACTTCTACTCCTGGTAGTTTCCCTCATCACCTAAGCTAAGTTTATAGTTATACCTAAGTTATACCCAAGTTGGCTTCAAGTTGGTATAAGCTAAGCAATACCATGTTTTTCCATGTTTTCCCCATGTTATACCCACCATGTTGTACCCCAGTAACAGGAAGCGTTCGAAGGAATAGTTTGGGTGAATTTCACTTTTTTCCCTTCGCGGGGGGGGCTGAATATTTATTTCTTTTGGCGAAGCGTTTTAGCTTTGGCTCAATACGTTTTTGCAAATTTTGCATTTTTTCACATGGCGGCCATCAAGACCTTACAGAAATCTTCGGCATCTTCAGCTTCCACCGCCAGGCTAGGTCAGGCGTCCTACACCTGGACACAGCTGCAGCGCCTTTGCAGGAGCAGATTCCGTTGACGAACTGGATTTTGTTCCGTCCACTGTTAACTACACGGAAACGATGGATGCCACGCCGATGATGGCTTGGCATTGCGCCCTTCGTTGGCGTTGCTTACAACAACAACAACAACAACAACAACAACAACAACAACAACAGTTTCTCCCAAAATATTGTTTCGCCCTGCGACTCGTCCAGTCTTTGGTGGCGCAGTGTTCCTTGGCATGGTCAAAATTGGGACCTATAGCATCGGTGGCCTGCTCAAGCATGCAGCGCTTGGTGCAGTAATTTGCAATTGGGCCCATGGTTTGCATTTTGTTCATTAAATACGCTGTGCTAGCTCTGGGGGTTCGGGGTGATCAAGTTTTTGTCAAAACTTGCAAGGGCCAAACGCTTGTATCTGAAAAGTGGGTTGTTAATTATGCTACCAACTTGTTTCCTTTGGACTGTAACAATGATTTTCCCTTAGCTGCAGGCCTGGCCAAGCTCCAGCACCTCGTCCTCAAAAACTTACGACGCAAGAGGCCGATGGCCTTCACTTGCGTTAGTTGGATACGGCCGTGTCCTGGCGTGAGAACCAACCAATCTCACCGCCCAGGGAAAGCATTTCCAACATTTTGCAACATTTTTAAGGCAAGAACATCAAAGCCACATATCACCACGTGTGGTTTGGGTTTCCAATTGCATGTTCCAAAGACGTGGTGTATTTGGTCCCGAGACCGAAACCGAAACCCAAACATAAATCGAAGCAATTTGCTTTTCCCGCCGCCCAGACCATGGTTGCCGATGCTACCATCGCGAGTGCATCCTCAAGAAATCCCGGTGCGGCGTGGCCAAGCACTTCAGTTGGACCGCGTCCTGAGCTTGAAGACCTCTTGGAAGAAAGTTGAGAGCCGAAGTCGTCCTGGTTGTTTCTACTTCTTTCACCCAAGTACTGGGGAAGCACTGTGGTTGCGAGATGTGATTGTGAAGCCTGGGTCTGCCGACTCGTTTGAGCCGCCGCTTCCAGATTCCATGGCCGCGCCAGGACTACCCAAACTGGACCTGCACGGCCGCGGTGGCCGCGGTGGCCGCGGTTGGGCCCCAGGATAAGAAGCAACAAGAATGATGAAACAACTATGGGTTGATGGTTTGATTCACATTGTTTCCATCATGTTTTTTCCCAAAAGAAGCAAAACATTAACAGTGGAATATTAACAACTATTATCAACCCATGGTTGCTTTCCTTGCGCATATGTTTCAGACGGGGTTGTGAAGCACCACCAGCCAGAAACATTGAGGCCAAAGGAGTGGAGTACAAGTACGTCATAGTGCAGGTCAGCATCCAAAGTTCCTGCCTCAACAAAGGGCCGAGCTCGACCACATCTGACGCAGCTCGGCCAACCTGCGCCGCATACGCATCCTCCAGCAAGCTCATAGTCCTCCGCCGCAGCTGCAGAATGGCAACCCAAGAGCCTGCCAAAACCTCCAGCAGGCTGACTGTAGAGTAGCCAAGTCGAGCTATGCGGCAGGTGATAGCCAGCAGTGGTATCAACAGTGAATTGCTTTGGCTTTGGCCAGAAAAATGGGCATGCTGCTGTGAGCTGTTCTAACATTTTCTTCGCCTCGAAAACACAATCGGGGCTCTTTTCACAAGGTTTCCCTGCGTGACTTCGTGTCGCCGTTCCTAAGAAAAGACGGTGTGGATTTCCAACTTGCTGTCAACCGTGATTACTTGTCCATTGTTGCCATCTACATGATCACATGAAGCCAGCCACGCGCCACCTTTAATCCAATGTTGACGTGCTGGCTGTTTAATTCTTGGCCGTGCAGTTCATTCAACGTTCACGGTGTACAACAAATTGAGTCACATTAATGTTTCCCGTAACATTTACATATGCTTAGATCTGACGGTATTCATTTCCATCTCACTAAATTAATTTGGTACCCTAGATTGGAGGGGGATTAGATCAGAAAGGTTTCCCAACATGAGAAAAATCTCTAAATATAATATGGGCGTTTTTATTTTGATTTTTTATTTCAAATATTTTTTGATTAAAAATGTTGAACAAAAACATATAAGCATCACGCGCCTCGGAACTGTTCTTGTTTCGACGTTCTTATTCATTGGTTTGCAGTTATGCAACATTGTGACCACCTCTCCTGTTGTCATCTTAACTATGAACATAACAATAACCATGACGACATGCCGTTGCCCTGACAGGCAAGGATGTCAGACAAATTTCGGATTTTATTTTTTAACCCATGGTTACCCCTGGTTTCCTTCTTCAGCTGTTTACCAGAGAATAATAACAATAATGATCATAATCATGTCAAACCTTCCCCCTTCCCCTGAAAAAGAATAGTAATTCTTAACTCCCCCCCTAGCTGCTGCCGGTCATTGTTTCATCTTGTTTTGCGTTTGCACTGAAAGCGATATTTGCGCCCCCCCTTTGGAAAAAAACAATAATAACAATAATAACAATGATAGTTCACCCTCCCCCCCTGGGTGCTACCGTTGCTCGTTCACTGTTGCATTCCTTTCGGGCACAACAATGGTATCTTCTTTCCCTCCCTTTCCCCGTATAAAAGAATAAAGATCTCGCGCGCCCACCCCCTCACCCACTAAACGTTCTTTGGCCATTTCTGTTCTAATCTACGTAGAGAATTGCTGCCGTCACTTACGTTGTTGACTGTGCATGCTTGAAAACATTTCGTGTCGCTTTGGATCATGCATCTACATTACCAAGTTTTCTAGAATTGAAACTTCGCAAACGATTTGTTTTCTTTCTCCTGGGCTTTCGGCTTCCAATCTCCATCGTTCACTTGTTCGACAGCAGGTAATTGTAACCTCCCCCCCCCCCCCCATGTTGAAAAAACGGCTTTGAACACGGCCTCCCCAGTATGCCAAGGCCTAAGTTCACCACCTTGGAGAAGCCCCCCTGCCGAGGTCCTGAGAGCTCCATTTGGGTCATGGACTTTCGCGCGAGGGCCCAATGATGCCCAGTGGTGCCCGGTGGTGCGAACGGACGTGGCGTCCGGCCCCGGTGATGGTTGGTCACCACGAAAACAACGGATGCCATTGAGAGTGGATAGTGTTGCTGGTTCTATACCCGTATCCTTCCAGTTGCAGTAGGTAAACAACTGGTTTCTACTATTGTTCTTGTAGTGGGAACTGGAAGCATAGGATAATGGCAGTGGTGACCCACCAGGATTAATGTAACGGTTTCGCGTGAAGAGCATGATTTTGGTGGAACACATTCCCAGCCTTGGTGTTTTCTACATATTTTAGTTTAACCGAGGGCAATAAGCGTGGTCAATACCTTGCTTCATGATTGGTTGTTGATGTTTAGCAACGGTTAGCATGTTAATTGTGATGCACCTGTGATTCCTATTGGGCACAAATTTCATTTAGTCTTGGCTACATAATCATGTTTCAAGGTGATGGGTTTGTTTGTTTTGGGCTAAGAACTTACATTAGTTCATGAACTGGACATCCAACTGTTAACAAACCACAAGAACAGGTCGGGAGGTTGATGTAATTTATTTGAGCACAAGGAGGTGAACTGAAGTGTACGACTTTGTAAAGACAAGACAGCAGGAGTGACATGGAACGACCAGCCCGCCAAATTGAAATGAATTTGGTTTTCTTAGAGCATTGTGAGAATGATCACCGTCACTATCGTCACAGCACCATCATCATGTCAGCCAGTGACCCATGGAAAACCCCGAAAGAGTTTTTTGCTGGTAGTGTCACAGTAGGTAGTTTGCAAAGTCCTCCAACATGCAGTGATTTCTCTTTGGGAAGACCTCTATGTAATATTTCTCTATGGGAATATTTCTCTATAGTAGCTTCATCGCAGTGATTTCTCCATGTGGTGGTTTCTTAAAAAGGGGACCCCGCCCAAAAAATGGTTGGTTTGTTGATACAAACGTTCGATGAAGGATGATTGGGGGGTGTACCCCAGATGACTTGAGAAACCACCATGTGATATTGTGATTATGGTTGGGGAAGCCATCGACGGGTACCCGTTGGTTTGTGGGCAGATTATCATCATCCTGGTGGTGATGCCGTGAACGTTCTGGTGCCAATTGTGGTTTCAATCTGAAACATGGGACCATGGTTTGTGACATGTGGATGGTGTCGACATTTTTTTGGGGCGCTCACATTTGTGAACATGGTCATGATGATTTGTGTTTCACCCACACATCACACATGGACCCATGGTTGTCATGTTCTGTCCTCAGAACCAGATGGTTCCCTCCTTGAACCTGCTACTCAGCCAGGGCCTGAAGGCAAATGCGGGCAGAAGCCACTGGCGCAAGGGGGGAAAAAAGCCACTGGCGCAGCAGTTGAAAGACGAACCGCAGCGGAGGCAGCGGCGGGAGATGGTCTGCCATCCGGCTGGTTCTGCATGCGGTTGGGATTTTTGCGGTTGTTTTGGTTGCTGTTCGAAATCAGACTCATGATAACTGATCTGGCTGGTGGTTTCAAACATTTTGTTTGTTTCGCCTATAGTGATTATCAACAAATTGTTGGTTTACTAATATTTTTTAAAGGGGTTGAAACCACCAACCAGCGATGTATACATGGCAGGAACACCTGCTATGAATCTTTGTCAGCCAAAGGGCGCGACAAAGTGCAGACCAAAATCACGTTACACCTCACCGTGGCCGGGGAAAGTGGGCATCCCCATATAGTTATCGTTGGTTGCTATTCCGAACAGTTGCTGGTTATAAATCGTTGCCAGCCAGGACTTACTGTAGATTACTGTAGCTAGCACCTTTTGCCATAATTATATCACATCACATAAGATGGATACTGTATGATAAAGGGTTACAAAGTCACAATGCCCTGCCTTCAGCAGCAGTTGCGAACCGCTATTTACCTGTACTGTTGGCATCATCAACTACAGATTCCTGGCATATGCCCCCAACCCCCCACCAGTGATGGACTCACCTGGCTCCGGTGAAATCGGTCAAGAATGTGTACCTCCAGACATTCATAAGTTAACATACCACTTTGGGTCACCATATTTTTTTCCCAAGATGAGCTGAGGACTACTGCCAATGCCAAGACAATCAAAAGCTGAATTATTGACAAATATCATCAGGGCGAAAAAGATGAATGAACAATTACAATGGCGAATTGATCTCATCAATATTTGAATATGTTCACTCAATCTACATTTGAAACATACATCTTGTTATCGGGTACGAGCTGTTTGTCATGTTCGTTGCCTCCTCAGGTCGCTGCAGCAAGCACTTGTCCAAGCCTAGCGCGCCAACGCCGGAGGTTGAAGCTGGTGAAAAAGCCTGACGTTCTGCTGGGGATGCCGCCAGAGACGGCCCGGGTTTCCCAGGAGCCGCACCGACTCCTGGAGGAGTTACCGCATTCGACTCCTGGTGCTGGGCATTTTGACAGCAATGACCACTGGTGACCAATGAGTGGTACAAAAATGAGTCATTTCACAACAATGACCAGTGAGTGACAACAAAAATGGTCATTTTGATACCAACTATCAACAAGTATCCATTGCCGATGGAAAAGTGCAGAAAAAAAAACATTGGTAATGGATCCAAGCATCGTTGGGAATGATAGTTGGCAATGGATCCGTTGATGTTGCAAAAATGACGATTGGTAATGAATCCCATGTTTGATGAGAGCTGTTAATGACTTAAGCGTGATCAGTGGTGGTAAACAGCTGGTGATAGTGGTGCCTGAGACTGGGGAGTCTATGAGTATCTATGCCTGGCATCCGGAGTCTGACACATCAGAACTCCATCTCGGGTACAGTATCCATTCATGGTGGATCAGTGGATGACCATGCGTTTTGACCACAGCTGGATCTGGATGTATTCCACAAATGCTTGTGCCATTCCTAAATGATGATATCTTTTACGGTGACCAACCGGTCATGAGAATATCATGTTCGAACAAACCTATATGATTCTTATGAATATTGACAGGTGCTCCATGACCGCATCCTGAAATGATTCCCCACAGCACTAGCTTTTCTGCGGCTAAGCAATGGAGCTTTAGCAGGGGCTGACAGGACAACTACTTGGGGACAGCCATCGGTTGGTCTGTGTTAGAAAGGATCGGTGATACCAGACTCGCATGTGGCGACAACAGCTACCCCATACTGTATGGTTTTCACGCGGGAACATGTGATGACAGATGCAAATGTCGGGAGATGCCCAGGAGAAATCAGACATTGGACTCAAAAAAAGGCTGATGAATTTAAATCCAAGGTTTAAAAGAACGCAGCCTTGGCACCGAAAGATGGGATGAAATGCCAAGCATAGCTCTCAAACATGTTTCTGCTTTCTCTGGGCCGGAGGCACCAGGCAGAACTTAGACCAAACAGCATTGACATAGTCCATCTAAAGCCTGCTTTGAACCATGTTAAACCTTTTGTTTCAGATTGCGTTGCTACTTTGTTCATGAGGGTTGATACCCTGCGATGAAGCTGTGTCCCGCTACTAATCTGCAGAACCAAGTGAGATAGGTGATAGTTGCGTTGGTGTTTCCCTCAAGCTTATTACTTGCAGGTTATGCAGACCATCGAGATTGCAGAGAGCAGCTGCGCTAAGGGTAAAGTCAAGACACAAGTTAAGCTGCTACTCCATGGCTCTCAGTCGTTACTGCCCCAAATGTAATGCAGTTGAAGAAGTGAAGCGTGTCGGCAAAGCGCAGATGTTGGCTGGTGATCAGAAACTGTGAAGATGATCGATAAGTGGGTCACTATTGAAGATAGTTTGCCATTACGAAATCATTTTGGTGCATCACATGTTTTGCTGTACATAGTGTCATAGGATCGTTGGTGATGCTTAACGCAATGCCCGTATGTAGGTAGGTGTATCCCTCAGATGATTCTATTTCCACATGAAACTTGCATTATTCAAGTATCACTCTGTATGCTTGGTGGGTTCAAGGATCTTCTACCAGTAGGTTCCAGCCTGCCGAGCTCTTCGACCATATGGGTGTTTCGCAAAATCGGGGAACCCAAAACAAATGGTTGGTTTATTGCTCTATATAGAAAATCTTGGATGAGAACTGGGGGTATCCCCATGACTTGAGAAACCACCATGTGGGTGGTTTCTCAAAATAGGGGTACTCCCAAATCATCCACTATTAGCCATTTATAGTAATAAACCAGCCATTTTTGGGGCTCCCTATTTTGAGAACCCACCACATGTTTGTTGAGAACCATTGAAACCCTGGCCCAAACGATTCCACGGTGCCCGGTGCTACGATCTCCGACAAAACGCGTCGCTTCGCGTCGCGTTGTCGCAGAGCCCTCAGGTGAGCTTTTCCAAAGGATCTCCGGATCAGGCGGAGTTGTTGCTGATCTCCACTGTCAGTGGCAACTTAAGATGTTTCTTAAGTGGATGATCAAAAGTTTCTTAAGATGTTTCTTAAGATTGAGTGTTGCTGAAAACACTTTGTCAGTGGATCAAGGTGATGATGTGATGATGATGTGATGATGATGTGATGATCAAGCTGATGATGTGATGATGCAGTCCCAATTGTTTGTATAAAGAAGTCTTTGCAATCATTGACCAAACAGTTTGGTTAAGTAAGGCCGTTTGATGCTGCCCTTGGCTGATGATCATTGCAATATGCTTCCCGTCGGGTAGCTCTTTTACTTGTTTCAGATGCCAGCCTTCTCACCCAGAGTCACAGCAGCAACCTCCTGTGGCTCAATACAGTACAGGACCCTGCTTTTGAGACATTCCAAAGATAAATGGTAAATGCATTAATCATTCACGTTTACAAGTGTCCCAGACAACCCAAAATCATTGATTGCGATCCCATAAGTAACTGTAAGGATCAACCTAGATTTGCTGTGTTTTGCTTTGACCAGATTACACGATGATCGCCACGTAAAACTGAGGTGTGTTCAAACTAATAGCTTGAAGATGCTTGTCGTTCACCAGTATTTTCAGTGAGTTCATCTGTATTTTCAGCTGCTACTGATATAGTTTTGCCATCCTCAATGTTTCCAGTTACCAGCCGGGCCCCTATGGCTTCAGAAACCCTCCATCATATGACAATTCCTTCCGTGTCCTGATCACTGCCGCCAGGGTCTCAAAGGCCAATAGTACCAGTACCTAAACAACCGGAAACCTACAAATTTGTAGGATCTTTAAAAAAACCAGGTTTTTCCCAATAAAAATTGTTTTTTTCAAAATATAGGTTTTTCAGAAAATTGGTAAAAAATAGTTTTACTTTAATTTGACCATCAATGGTTATGAAGGCCATTAAAGCGTATGTTTTCCTCGCCCAAGCGCGCATTCTAGTTCAAAAATATTTCATTTTTTTTCAACGCCTCCTAAAAGTGACCGTGTTGATCCATTCAATGCATCATGGTGGTTTTGGCAAATCTTTTTACTATCGTATCCAACCAGCTGCAAACCAATGTATGTTACACATGATGAATCCATTTCACAGCAAGCAAGGTCCAACATTGCAATGCTATAGCTGGTTGAAACCTGTACAGCGCACTTTTACCCTGAACCGCGGCCAAATCGAGTTGAAAAACTCGCTACGTGGCACCTTCTGTCGTGGAGCCAAAAGCACCAAAAAACCCTTATATTATTTACGGGTTTTTACGGGTTAAATACGGGTTTTTTGCGGGTTAAATACGGGTTCTTAAAAACCTGGTTTTTCCAAGTCTCCCTGAGTTACGGGTTAAATACGGGTTTTTACGCTTTAAATACGGGTTTTTACGGGTTAAATACGGGTTCTTTTAAAAACCAGGTTTTTATCCCCAGCAATTTTCCAAAAATTCGCTTAAGTGCCATTAAGGTACCGATCCATGGGCAGAAAATCCTGGAATTGTTGCAAGAACAAAGCTCCAGCTTCCAGGCCTTTGGGAACTCAATGTTGCCAATCATCAGGGTTTGTTGAATGTTTGCCACGACGCAGATAAACGAAAACCTCATCCAACTTTTGCAAACAAGAGAGCAATAAATAACCAACAAGGGACACCATCCAACAGATGAACAAACAATTCAACATATAAAAACCAAATAATCATAAGGGGCATTAACAAGTACATAAACACCCAAACCGACGTATATAGTAGACCAACCAATCCATCAACAAAGGCCAACAAAAAATCATTAAGATGCAATAAGTAAAATACCTAAACAACCAGAATATAAAAACCAGGTTTTTGTGAAAACCAGGTTTTTTCATGGTATATAGGGAAAAGCCAGGTTTTTTTCCCGCGACTTACAAATTATAGGTTCTAGGTTGTCTAGGTACAGGCAACCAACCCCAGTTACAACAATCCTAGAAACCTGAACCGGTTACCTCCGATGTCATGGGAACTGAAATAGCTTAGCCACACCGCCATGCATGGTCGATCTACTCATGTGGTTCCCCACTACCTTAGATCTCGTTCAGGTCTCCAGAAGATTTCCCAGCGAGACCCCATGGGCGCGGCAACCCAGACACCATGCTGTAGGGATCGGTGCGCATTGGTGGGGATGCATCTGATTTGGTCACAAATCCTCGATTCGTTAGAGAATGGGTCCCTTGTTATGTGAATGACAATGCTATGATTGCTCACAGCGTGACCTAGTCACACACTTGTCACTTGTTTCTGTTTGTTCCGTAAAGTAACGGAAACAAGCTCAATGTGTATCTCATAGTGATTAGCTGTAGCTATGGATGGACGTGTCCCACACGAAAGTGCAAATGGATTGATGCCCGTTTTTCTGGCACAGAGGTCCTCTCAGCTACAAGGAAGGCTGCAACGCTGCTCAATGATTTACGTAGCCCTGGTAGTTGCCATTAAATTATATGGACATGATATAAATGATCTTGTGGAACCTGCTGGTTTGTTGACCTCATGCTTTGCCAGAATTTGAAAATCTCCAGACTTTCCTCAGAATCCCGAGCCAAGCATTGGAGGAGGCTGGACCTGGCACATGGAAACCTGTGAACTTTTGCATCTAGCCTCTAGGACTCAAGATAGCCATCATAGGTTCACGTATTGCAAAGAAGCCATTTCAGTACCCACAGGTTCACAGGTTTCTTGAATATGAGCCATCACAGTTGGATAAACAGAAGCTGTTTGTTCATTGTGTTAACTCCATAACTTTTTATCCAACTACAATGGCTCATGGGTTCAACGAGCTCACAAATTTGGGTATAATGGCCCATAGTTCACAGGTTCAAGGAGTATGCTCATAGATTGGGGGGATCGAGCTCCATAACCATGAGTACCTTGTCACCGAAACTGTCTCTTTTTGTTCCCCATCTCATTTCGTCGAATGATAGATGAGGTATTCTCATAGTTACTACACCATCAGGGCAATCTACACTTACGCAACGCGTGGTTTTCCCCACTTACCCTCTAGATTTGTTCGAGCCAGCTATGTGTGAATAAGAGAGGTAATCACCAAACATTGCCATCGAGTTGCCATGAAGTTGCCAAAAGTTGTCGTAAAATTTGCCTTTCCAAAGCTGTGCCCGGCGAGGCAGTACGCCTGGCCGAGTATCAGGCGATGCATCAAAGCTCGGTGGAGCAGATGAAGTCCATGAAGGTTGGCAGGGGATCATGGCTGGCTGGCGGCTTGGGAGGGAGCGATTTGGAGCCAGGGATGGTATGGGGGGAAAAATGGGGGGAGTAGCCCAAAGTTATAGCTGGTTTATGCCTAAGAAATGGGTATGGATGATTTGGGGGTACCCCTATTTTGAGAAACACTGATTTGTTTTCCTTTAAAAGGGGAGCCAAGGAGCTACCAGGAGTGGTGTAAGCAAATGGTAATACAGTAGTGGTTGATGGAGATTTGGCTCGTGATGAAGCCTAGTAATATCCAGCTATACAATAGATTGCTTGTGATTTTACTAATATTTACCTCACAAAGATATGACTGTTTTATTACTATGTTGTGGATATTCCATGAGCAATCTTTCTTGTTGGTTGATGCAGAAATGACTTTGCTTAGGATGAACTGGTGCTTACATGATTAGTGATCATTCTTACTATGATGTTTTAATGATGGTTGATCAGGTCAAAGGTCAAATTGTCGACAACTCTGGTTCTTAATGATTTAAACCTTGTTTTGTGGTTGAACAATTGTCGATGAGCTGGTTTATTGGATAAGCAGCCAACAGTGCCCAACAAGAAGTTTTTGTTCCTGCCAACAATGGCTGAGGGGCATGCATAGCTATGATCATTACAAGTCAAGGCGAACACCTTTGAGTTCCTTCAGAAAGTGCTTTTCTTTTTACATTTGGGAGGATGTTTGAGATTCAACGCACTTACTTTTCAACCAATTGAGTGACTTTGTTGCCACAATAAGTGGGTGGCGTACAACCACTTGCTTGGCTTGATTTACCACATATCCAGCAAAATTAAGCTTTCAGCAAGGGATCTATATGCCACCCAGATAAAGTCTCCAAGCATCACCAATTGTGGCGTTTGTCTTAAAGTGGAAACAGTGGTATTTACAGAAACAACTGATCACTTGGGAGGGTGTTTCAGTTTGTTTGAGTTGTTTAGTGACAGACACATAGATCTACAAAACTAAAACAACGCTTGATGGCAGCAACGATGATCGCCATCGCCGCTGCAGCAACAGCGACCACAGCCATGGCTACATGAAGGTGACAAACAAGGTCAGTGTGCTTGACAGTACCATTCAACCACCAAAACATATCCAAAGATATATATCCAAAGATGATGGTTTCAGCATCCACAGGTGATGATTTCAGCTAGCCAATTGGTTCGGGGCACGTCTATTGTGGATATGCCCAAATAGATAATTTGATTGATCTGTAGACTTGGGGGTCCAAGCGTCAATCAACACTTTGTCTGAGCGCTTCAGTGTCAACACAGTGTACGAGTCATCAGGTGCCCACGTTGTAGTGACCCTGATCAACCACTATCATCATCATTATACCATCATTCCACCACCATCATCATCATCATCATCATCATCATCATCATCATCATCATCATCATAGTCATCAACCATTGTCATTGATTAGGGATTATTGGCCATCATCACAGTGTGAAACATGATTACATAGTCATCAACCTTCATAAACCATCAGTGGCTCTGGAAGTTATCCTGGACCATTTTTGTTTAAAACCATGCATTGTTTGTGTGCTAGAACAGCTTGGGCTTCAGAAATGGGTGGGAAGCGTACGCCAGCTACAGGAATCTGAGTTTCTGGAGTCCGGCATCCGGGTTTTAGTTCCTCGGCTGCAGATGGGAGATATATCGTGGTATGTGATGTTGATCAACAATTCTTTAGGTGACTTTCAAGAACAAAACATAACAAGAGAGAAATGGGACGATGCTATTTAATCTATTGACATGCACATATGTTTGCATTCATATAGATATATTTACATATATCTAAATATATATATATGGTACGAATCTTGAATCCCTAAAAATTTGAAAAGGTTGTAAATTTTCCTGAAGCCACCTACAAAAGGTAGGTCTTGGGGGGGGGGGGTAGCATATATGTTAAGGGGTGAGTGTATATAATGTATATATGTATGTTTGTACAATATCAGCATGTAAATAGTTGTATTCCATATACACGTATATATATATATATACACATATACATATATATATATATACATATCCACTGAACGAAGCAGATGGTGTTTCGAGATTATGATCCTTGCTTGGGGATATGGACGGAAGTAGCCCATCCCCTGGCTTGAGCTGGTCAGACATGGTTGGTTGATAAGCAGCTTGATATCCATAGATCTCCCATTTCTTTGACTATGGCTAGGAAGCTACTCCCAAAAAAGCTCAAGTTAGATCTTCCATTACCGTACCCTTTCAGTTGCCTATATCTCTATACCAATGGGGGTTCGGATTGCACTTACATTTTGCTCGGGCTTGTGTTCGCTTCAGATTGATTTTCCAGGGGTAAAATGTAGGGAGACAACGCGTGATGGAAGAGCAAGTTGTAGTCAAATGACCCTGGTTAGAATCAGGGTGCATTTTGTAGGAATCAACATGTGAAGTAAAATCCACTTCCAGATTCGAGCCTAGCATTTTGTAGTCTCCATGTTTCAGATTAGGAGATGTAAAATGTAGGTTGGTTGGCGTGGCCTTTAATGTAGGTTTCGTTTTGTAGGAAACTGATCCGCGTGCCAATTCCCCCCAACATAATGGTAGGTGTTGACAGCCTAATGAATAGATATTGGGTTGATTTTTGTAGATGAAAATTCATGTTGCAACATGCTGTTTGCAAACCGAAACACAAGACCAACTGAATCGATGCTTACAAACATTTTGGCAAAGCAAAACACATCACACATTGCTCAAGAAAACACAAGGGAGAAATCCTTGTCCTACTGGATGGCTGGAACCCACAAAACCGAAACACAAGACAACCTGAATGGCTGGAACAGTTTCGAGCAGCCGATCACTTCCCTACAAAACGCAACTCCACTGATCAGTGGAATCAATGTTTATTTCTTTAAAGTTGCAGTTACATTTTGACACATCTTCATTCCTCCAAAATACATGTTGGATTTAACATGTTTTTTCAGCCTCATTTTCTGGACATGGTTGGATAGACTTGTATTTTGTAGCAACCGGTTTTCAACAAAATGTAGGTAATGAAATGTAGGTTGGAAAAGTAAGTTGTAGCAACTGGGTTGTGTTTGCAGCTTTGAGCCCACAAAATGGGAGCACCCAACCCCACAGGGGGAATTCGAACCCCCATCTATATCATATATAATAGGTAAGCATCCCGAAACCAGGAGTTTCCTGGCTACTAAAGAGGTAGCTGGAAGGATTGGGATCGATATCCAGAGCATCTCCCGGGCTTGACCTCCATCAGTGGCACCCTGAGGTCTACAGCTGCCAGCCCTATGCGCAATGCGGTGGACACGGCGATCGCTTGAACGGCATCATCACGGTCTTTCTGCTGGCGGTGCCGCGGCAAAGATCAGAGATGGGGACCCCCGTGGCCAATCGTGGTGAATAGTAGGGGATAAGAACCAAGAATAATCGGGAATGAACCAAATATATGGGTGCTTCTCAAGCCATAGGGGTACCCCAAAAATGGATGGTCTTCTGTCAATGGTTTATAAAATGCACGATTTGGGGTGCCCCCTATTTTGAGGAGAACCACCACATGTCATTTTCTGAGGAACCTGTTCTTGGTAGTAGCCCTTGGCAGTTTGTGTTTATTTTTGTTTGGAGGAACCTGTTATCGTCAATAATTAGCCGCTATGGCTGTTTGGCACTTTTTTTCCTAGCGATGTCTAGATGATTTAGCTCTCAATGATGGGAACATTTTTCAGCCGAGGTTGATCTAGTAGGGCAATGTTATGCTGCCAATGTGGGATCCATTTGGAGTGACCTTCCTGAGATTTACCTTCAATAGCTGGTTGATTTCACTTCCAAGCTATCGCTGGACCCGGTGGATCATCTTTGGCAACAGCTAGTCAATTGTACGGTGTTAGCTTGGCATGTAAACGACTAAAGCCGCTACCGTACCCAACATATGTATATACACAATGGTTTTGTTCTCAAACATGTCATACGATGGGGCCATATTTTGATTCAATATGTTGCCAACGGTCGTACTGTACATATTGGATGACTTGGGAAAGCATCAACCATCACAATATTACCAGTATAGCCATTTATAGAGTAATATCATCCAAGCATCAATGAATCATCCCCAACTATGACTAGAACATCACTATATTCACCGTCTATTACTATATCACTATCACTAGATGCTTCAAGCATTTGTGTTCATGAATTCCTACTATGAACCAATGGTTGGTTGACTTGCGCACATTTTTCGGCTTGAAACGACCAACCAGTGAACAACCCCAAGTACTGTATCAAGCATAACCATGATTTATTCGAAACGAATCAAAACAAATCGAAAAAATAAAAAAAAACAAACAAAAACAATTTCAACCAGCTCAACCATCACAGCTGACCACCCCCCATGGCCCACCGCACAGCGCCACCGCCCGTCGCGAGGTGCTGACGGGTCGCGTGTTTCTCATCGACTCCGAAAGCCCGCTGCCCATGCAGCTGCTGCTGGAGCCGCGGGGCATCGATTGGCGGGTGCCGAACTCAGCGATGCGCTGCGCAAGGGCACCGGGGGGGTGGTGAAGGTGGATGGGGTACGTGGAACCGTCATGGAACCGTGGTTAAGGTGTGAAAATGGTTGGATTTTTAGTGGTTAATGTGTGAAAATGATTGGAAATGGTTGAATTTGTAGCTAATAGATGCTGAAGAAGTGGTGGATTTAGGTTGATTTGGTCTTTTTTTGGGAGGAGTAGTTGGTGGTTGAAGGATGGTTGATGCTCGTCAATGACGTTCAATTGTTGTTGATCATGATTGACAAGGATTGAGAAGGGCTGATGGAGCCTGATTGAACCACCATATATCTCAGGATTTGATCCGTGGCATTTCAAAGTGATTTCGTCAGATTTGGTTTCCAAGATGGTCCTTGCCACAACTGGTCCTTGCCATCGGGTAAAATCACATACACATTTGTGTGTATGTCGACGTACAAATGCAACATTGATTCTGCTGGTTGGATCGTGAATATAGGTGCTGTAGAGAATCAAAAGTGTATACGCAAGTAACCATCTTCAACCAGTGTTCGACAGCATTACACATCACTAATCAGAGCTCATCGATCATCATGGATCAGCACGACCTGGCTGGTGAGTCAGCCCTCCCAAGGTTGCTGGAGGCATTCGGGCCACGGCCGGGCTCCCTAGGGGAACACAAACGCATAGGATGCCATCCCAGCAGAGCGGTGACAAGTCCAAGAAGGCCCCCTGTTTGCCATGGTTTTGTTACGATACATCCATGGTGATATTGAATGATATCTTGCTCATCAGCCAAAGGCTATTTTGATAATAGGCTTAAGATTGAGGCCATGCCTATTGACAGTCATCTTTTTGTTCCACGCTTCCGAGCAGGATGTCAAGTAACCAGTTCGAAACAGCAATGGGCCAACGTTGATGTAGTTGCTGCCGTTATGTTCCCAGTACTCCTGGTGCCGCCCCAGATTCACTTGGTTCTAGATCGTCATTGATACTAGGTGTGTGATTGATGTCCCCATGTTTCTTGGCAATTTTGTTTGCTGCTGAATTGGTCTTAAACTATCACCAAATGATCAGCATCAACCACCACCGCAAAGTCATGCTCAGCCAACGCAAAAAGCAATGAAGCACTCATCCGCTGCCTCCATTGTTGCAGGTTCAACCCCAGCATTGTATCTCAAACCAGCAGGCCAGGTACCATCACAAGTCCCAGCTACTGACAATGACCATGACCAGCCATGTTTGAACATGTTTGCTTATAGTCAATAGTTCTTCGACCATCGTGAAACACCACTATCATTGCTATTTCAATCGCTATCAAGAGTCATTCACCGTCACTATTGTAAGCATCACTAAGACAAATTACGCATGAATCTTATAGCTTTCCATTGTCGCTCTGTTTAATGATCATATTTTGATGGTAGCCTGGGTGGCTTACAGAGGCAAGCCTAAGTTTTTGGTGTTTTTTTCCGGATTGCTTTGATTCACCATATTCAAACACCAAGTAATTTCCTCTGTTATCTTGATTTGTTTGCTGTATTTGGTGCTTATATGTGCTTATAGATTCCCACTTTTTTTTTTTTCGCAAGGGATCTCTCAGCCACCAAGTAGGTCTTGTTCGTCCAAGGCCGGACTCCGTCATTTTGCCTACCACGACAAGCGGCGCAACTTTGAGGCCATGTGAAAGCAGTTCTTGATGAGCGAACCTCTTGGTAGGCTTTTGTAACAACTAGTTGGTATCGTAACAAAGGGTCATAGTTAGAACAAGGTGCATACCAACTATCATGTTTTCAATGTTCAATGTTACATACTTGCACTATCATGATTAGTAGCTGTTATTATGAGAGATGGGTATGCGGGGTGAAAGATGGATTTGTGTGGAGATCGCCCAAATCCACTGGTGGTTTTACTTTTTGAAAGACTATGCATATTAATGTCAATGATATGAAAACACGAAGCAAATTTGTTCGCTAATTTTGCACCACAATTTCCACTCTGCCTTGCAAAAGGCACCCCATTTTATTGACCTTAGTTGGTTGAAGTTGGTGGTTGTTGAAAGTCCGTGTGCTGCTGTAGTTTGTTCCATTGCCTGATCGCCTATAGTTAGCTGCCTGATTCAGGAAGCAGATGCGGACGACCACCGAAACCGACTGGCTTCCCATGGATGATTTGTGACCAACCCAGCACTTGCCAAGGCAACGGTCATGGTTGGCATCCGATCATGGTCAACCAATATTTGGCATAGTTTCGGTCGACCAATATCATATCCATCAAGTACTTGAGAACATGCGAAACAATGGGCATGTAAACCCAACTTCACTATATAGGTTGACATCATTGTCAACAACTAGAGTGTTTTCTAACTATTGGGACTCACAATCCTGCAAATTCCAGACCTCTAAAACAACCATGGGATGATTTGGACATAGCTCGTCAGGCGGACTTGGGAAAGCTTGCCACGTATCCGGAGCAGGTCATGGTCATCAACATGTGCCCTGGCTGTGGAACACGGCGGCTAGAACCTGCTCGGCTACCCTGAAACAAACTAAAACTGGTTTGTTTCCCTCGTGGTCATGAACTAATTAATAAATGGATATAAATGGTTGGTTGACACTTTTTCATAGGGGTTGAATTTTCATAGGGGTTGAAACCACCAACCACAAAAAAAACAAACTATATATATACCTTATTTTTTTCTGTAATACTTTGGGGTTGCAGTATTATACCTTGGGGGGTTCAATAAGAAACGAACACACTATACCTTTTAAGATTTTTACCTTGACAATCTTGAAACAAAAATCGTTATTTTTTTTGCAACATATTGCAATCATGTTGTGCATTTTCGATTTGTTTGGGCTGCTTCCAATTTAGGCGTTGTCATGTTTGATTCCTTTCGACCCCGGCCGTGCTCAGAGAGGAATGCTTCCGGTTTGAGAGTCTGGGCTATGGCCCAGCTCCAACCCCAGGATCGAAGGATGCCAAGGATCCCAAGGATCCCAAGCTCATGGCCATGAAGGATGTACTTTACCGACCAAGCATTTGCGCAAGGTCGGGATAGGTCGGGTCTAGTGAGGATAAGTACAGACGAGGACAATGATGACGACGATGATGATGATGACGATGACGATGACGATGACGATGATGATGATGATGATGATGATGATGATGATGATGATGATGATGATGATGATGATGATGATGATGATGACGATGACGATGACGATGATGATGATGCTGGTGATGGTGATGGTGATGGTGGTGGAATGATGGTATAATTATGATGAGTGATGCTGGATTTGGCCCCCTGACCGCCTTTGACATTCAAATCCTTTTCCACGGAAGTAGCTGAGCACTCAAAGAATCCAGGTTTCAGAGTAAAAGTGGACGGAGGTGAACAAGTATTGATTCATTTGTTGATGTACTTGTTTTCTCGTCATCGATGCAACCTGATGTGAATTTGCTCTGTTGGGAGCAGTGTGACCATAGTTTTGGATCACCACATCAGCACTTTGCAAGCACCCCATGGTGCGCGGCTGGTGCTGTCACCAAGGAACTATCGAATGATCCGGTCCCTCTTTGAGGCGTGGACCAGCTGGGTGACATGTGCTACGGATTAGTTGCAGAAGGGACAGTGCTAGTAGCCTCGAGAGATTCAAGGTGACCACACCCAACTGAATCTGTTTGGCAGGCTTTTGTTAATGCGAAGCCAACATACTGCGGGTATCAATGTACTAAATCAAACAAACTGCCGTCTACACCTTAGTTTTTGATGTGGCAGTGGGTCAAAACCCTGTACCCCTGGTTCCCCCACTATTAACCATCGTCTTCCCTATTATTGTTGGTTCTTATCCCTCACTATTGGTTGGTTAATTTTGACCCATAACCATGTGTTTTGATAACTCCACATTTGACCTGAGTTTGCAGCAATGTTTGCGTATGGGTGCATGAAAAGATTGGTATATACGCAAACGCATAAGCGGATGTAGTGAGCAGCCTGCACCTGTGGGTTCTACGAAAGCGTGTTGACATGTTTAACTATGGCTGCTTCTCGAGATTTGCATTGTTCCCAGTATTCATCCTGAATTATGCTACCAGTGTGAAACCATCCACTATACATAGTATTGAAATGTAGATCAAACTATGTTTGAAACTCAGTAAACCATGTTAAGCCAGATTAATTGGCTTATTGAACCATATGGAAGTTTCACAAAATAGGGATACCCCCAAAGCATCCCATATGAATCATTGTTTACTAATGAACCAATCATTTGGGGGGTCACCTGTTTTGAGAAACCACCATATGGTAGCTGTTCAACCAATATTCTTAGTGATTATATATCCCGTGCTATTAGACCATTGTCAACCATTATTAACCATTTTCATCATGTAATCCCTTTAAAACCACTATGTGTTGAACCATGTTTGCACCGTAGTAAACCATATTAAGCCAGACTAATTAGACTATATGGCTGTGGGTCAAAACCCCGTACCCCTGGTTTCCCTATTATTAACCAGTGTTTCCCTGACTATTGCCGGTCATTATCCCTCATGAAATTGGTTGGTTAATATTGACCCATAGCCATATAACCATATTTATTGAATAGCTATATAACTATATAACTATGTATCACTATAACTTTTAATTAGACTATATAACTATTTAACTTCTATTAATAGCTAGTGATATATAAACCGTATAATAACAACTATATCAGTTATAAACCATTACATTAGTTATTATAACTAACGATAGATATATGGTTATATAGTTATATGACTATAAACCATATTAACTATTTAACCATAACTGTTCATTAGACTATATAACTATATAACTTAGTTTTATATCATTGTATAACTAAATAAACTATAAACCATGTAATTATATAACTATATAACTTATATAAACCATATTAAACCACCTTTGAAAGCCCCCACTTCGGCTCGTGGCCCTAAGGCTCCGGCGCTCCGAGATGCAGCAAGCCGCCTTGGTGGGGGCAGCCCATGATTCACCACAGGGCGGGCGGATGGTGGCCACGGTGGCCATGGATCAAGTTCACCAAAACTGGGGATATGACCTGCATTTTTCGCATATAACTGGCGGATAATCATAGAACACCTGCATTTTTTCGGAGGAAACGAGTAAGTGCGAGCAGCTAGTGATGATATTGATAGCACGATGGTCAAATGGACCCAGTAGTCATGCTTATCGTGACCTTATTGTGGTCAACAAGATCAAACCAATGGTCGCTGGACAACAGGAACGCATGATTTCAACCCACAGCGATAAATGTGAATGCCATGGGCGTTTACGACAATTAGCAATGTCATGTACCATAGTGTTATTCTAGGGTTGCTCATGGAGAGACCAAGTAGAAGCATCATTGCATTGTACGGACACATTCATTTGTTGTCCTTTGCAACTGAATCTCTGACCATGTCAAATCCGGGTCCATCCTTGACATCCGCTGTTCTCTGCTTGTGTTGTCATGGAATTGGTCTTTGGATCCGAAACTTGTGAATAACTCCATGATCTTGTAGCTGGTAGACAGCCTCAAATAATCATAGTGAGCCATTTTTTGAGACTGGTAACCTATGTCAACCTCAACCACCAATGAACCATGATGATCATCGCTATGTCGAGCCGCAGGTCAATCTGTTTTTCCAGGTACGACCCGAACAAAGATTTGGCCAATGGCGGCTCAACTGATTGGTAGCGTTATGAACTCAAATCAGGCAAACAGGCAGGTCCAGGTTTTGCGGTGGAAATTCATCATTTGCCAATCCAGAAAATTCGACATGATTCATGCAGATTGATATAGGCTACTTTGTTAAAGTAGATATGGGTCCAGGTTTCACATTCATTTCGAAAACTCCACTACCTGAAAGGGCCTTCTTCAGTTCAGAAAACGTACAGTTGTTGGAAAGGCTCTTGCGATCACCCGGGAGGCAACATGGTACAACTCCCCGTTGCTGGAAGGGTCCCAAGGCACTACGACCAGGTTCATTGCTGATATTCTCACGGATGATAGCTTTCAACACTTTCATTTTTTCTACCATCTCAAAGCTCGGAATTTCAACCTTGCTGTTTTGGTCTCTTAAAGAGGCTTCCTGGATCGCGCCTGGTGTATAGGGCCTTGCGGCCTTCTGCTTGCCCAGCTTCGCTGCAAGCAGTGCGAGGTCTTCCCGACTATGCGCCACCCTTCTTGGCAGCGGAGATCTTTGACGCGTGGGGACTTCAGGGAGCCGCCAGGGTAGGCACCATGGAGTGGCTCGGATATCCCCGGATCCCCGGGCTGGGATCATGAGTGATTTGAAGCCTAGTGATGTAGCTGATATCAATGGCGTTTTTTTTGAGCCATCATGCTGCCGATATCTGCTGATGAATACTTGCACCACTAGGTTCAGGATGGTTCAAGACTCTACGTTGGATGAACAGCCGTTGGCAGGATTGCTTCGACTGTAACAAATGGTTGGTGAGTGTTGGTTGGTATTCTCTACTAACCACTTGGGGCGTTCTTAAAATAGGGGACGGCCAAAATGGTGGGTTTCTTACTATCATAAATGATTATCAACTGGATGATTTAGGTGTACCCAAAAATTGAGAACCCGCCATTGAAGCCGTTGTTTCTTAAGCATCATCAGCCATCATCGAGTCATCACTCTGATTCACCATCATTATACAACTATATATGGTGACTAAGCCGCTATCATTATCATCATCACCATTACTAATGACCGTCATTTGATTAACCAAGAGTCACCAGCATATTACTGCAACGGTTGGAACCATACATTTCCAGGATAAACCATCATCACTACATGACCACTAGTCGCCAAGACTATTTACCACACAATTTTATGACCTTATGATGATTTGAAAAAAATCATGTCCGTTATATCATTTTCTCGTATAACCTTATCATAGAACACATTACTTCGAACCTATTGTGCATGATTAGTGATTAACCCTCATACAACCATCATACCATTCTTCTACTGACTATTATATAATCTTACGATGACAAAAACCATCACCATTATTTACCCATGAAGCACTATGTAACCCTCTTATATACCCTTATGATATCACCTATTCCAAAATAACTTCCTTCCAACCTATAACCCCCATACATAACCACTATATAACCACTATATAACCACTATAACCACTATAGACACTATATAGTCGACAGAACCACTATATCACCCCTCTACCATGCCCTGTTCCAAGGCATTGCGATTTGTCGACTGAGGCTCTTTGCACCGACCCAGTTGCTGCGTCAAGAGTTGCACATGCTGCGCGAGGAGTGCCTTGGGACGCAGCATTGGTTCACCTAGGAACGAAGGCGATCATCAATGGTGAATAGTCAAATGGTTCAGTGGTTATATAATAGGTTAGAATAGGCTTAACCACTATTATTTAACCTTACAGTAGTGGTATTGACCATTCACCTTGTGGTTAATAGTCCAGTGGTTCATAGTGGTTAAGAATCAAGGTTGTGCTAATAATCATGGTTATTGACCATTACTAATTAAGCACTATTAACCACTATTATAATCATGGACTATTAACCATTATGAGCCACAATTATAGTGGTCTGGTAATGATCCGCAATGGTTGATCAGGGTTAATAACGGTTGATAGTGGTTAAAAGTGGTTGATCCTTAATCACTACTATGGTTGATCACCAATCACTCTCTACTACTATTGTTGGTTGTTTTCCCCTGTGATTAACCACTACTAACCACTGCTAACACCCCTATGAAACCAGTATGAATGACGCAATGATTTACAATATGAACCATCCATTGCCTATGCTTTCCCCAACCGCAGTTGGTCTCCCAGGTTGGATGTGCCCAGAGGGACCAAGTTCATCGCCATTCATTTGCGTCGGGGGCCAAGCTCCAAGGTGTTGCTACGGCTCCAAGGTGGTCAGTGGCGGTTGGTGGAGTGATCACTATTGGAATGGCATTCTAATGGCTACTTGACCATGGTTGATAGTGATTGATGTCAGCCTTTAGTGATTTGGATAGTGATTAATGCCAACCTTTAGTGATTGACCATCGTTACGATCCGTTAGTGGAGTGATCACTGTTAATTGACCATGGTTGATAATGCCTACCGTGGATTCATGTTAATCCTGAACGTGGATCAATAAGGGGTATCTCCCAAAATCCAACTGGTTTCTTATTTAAGTGAAACTCCTCCAATTTATCAACCGATGGAATTATTTATCCAGGGTTCACGTTAGTAGCTGATGATCATTAGTGGTGGATCATGGCTACTAACAGTGGTTCATAATGGGATGCGGTAGGAATGATACTCACGAAGGTGATGTTTTCTAGCTGTTACTAATCAGATATTGCACGTAGTGGTTGATCCTGGGTCATCAAGGGCTAAACAATTTTTGGTTGCAATCTTTGGCAACTACCTACCAATATGACCTGGCAGGTGATCTGTGTCCGAAAGAATCTAACATTTGGGAGACACCAAATACACATGATGAATGTTCAGATATTGCAACCAGCCTCAACCATCCTCAACCAGCGACTCATTCAAAATGACACTCCTTCTAACTCATGCACGCTTAGCAACTGATGTAGTTTATCCAAAACATCTCTTCAGGGCTACAACAATGAAGAAGCCGACCACAGTCTTTCGGAAGCGACTGTTTGAAAGCACCAACAATGAAATTGTTCAGTGGCAGCATGCTCTACCAACTTGGTCGTTCCGCAAGATCAACTCACTGTCCCATCCCCGTTAGAAGAGTGGAAGAGCTTGAATTTGCATAAGGAGAGTGGAGACCTAGGCAGCCCGAATAGACATGTTTACTCAAATCCCTTGGTGATGATTCCGCCAGTCACTGCAAACATCTCCGAACGACGTTTCTTGAAGGCTCAGTAGCCTCAAACGACCTTTGATGGTAAGGACCTGTCCCCCAGGCTATCCACAGACACCAATGTGCTGAGGTACAGGGCAAATTGCCTATGATCCAAGTCGACACAACGCAAAGGAACTGCAGGTGAGAGCAGGGTAGCAATGTGGATTCTGCATATTGGGTATCGATGGGTATTGGCATTGGTCATTACCATACCAAGTGTTTCGTCTTGTCCCCTCGGCCAAAAGCACTCTTCCCCATCATGATATCACCACTGACCGATGGCTATGGGTCAAAACCCTGTACCCCTGGTTCCCCCGCTATCAACCATTGTTTTCCTCATTATTGGTTGGTTATTATCCCTCATTATTGGTTGGTTACCCATAGCCAGACCATACCATGATATTCCGATAGTCAACCAGGAGTGGTTTTCTACGGAGCAGCGATCCGAAACCTCAGCACCACTCGGGAAGTTTCGCTGGTCAACCAGACAAAACATGGCAACATCATTTGAATTGGTTGGTAGATGTTGGGGAGAACTGCTGGTTACTAAGCCGGCAGTAAATGTTACTTCGCAAATGTTAGCAAGCTTGGGGGATAAACTGCTGGTTATTGTCAACTTGAGAAAAACTGGACAATGTATGTTTCCGAAGTTGGTAGTAGCCACACACTTTGCCGAGATAATGTTGATCTAGCATTAGGTCAAGTGAATGTGGAACCTGAAGGATTTGATGGACTTTTTAGATGTGTGCATTTTGTGGAATTGCATATTTAGTTGATCCAGTGCGGTTGACAACCTACCTACAGTAATGTTTCATAACCAAATGCACGCCAAAGGTTGTTTGCTAACGATCAAGATCATATGCAACGACAAGCAGTCATCCATCATTGTATCTGAAAACCCAGCAACTATCTGCAGCTGATAACCTGGTATAGCCTGCTATAGTCCGACTCTTTCTTGCTCAGAAGCAGTACAGCCGAGCTCCGCCATGTCAGGTCTTCCTGGATTGCGCGCGCGTAGCAGAACAGGATGTAGGCATGGAGACCTGGATGGGTGGCAGCGCAGGTTTTCTTCGGCTGCGCAGTCGATGGCCATGGCGATGGGTCAACCAGGGCACTAGAGCGTCACTGGAAGTGGCAGTTGGTGGACCATGTCATGGCTAAGACCGGCAGTAGAAATCAGATCAACCCCAGTGGTGAGTGATCTGAAGTGCAAAGTGATAGATATAGTTTTCAATAGAGATCAACGAAGTGTTCCTGTGTCCATGCAACGTTGGCATGGTTGTGGTGTATATTTTCATTTAATCGGGGTCAAAATGGTATTGTTTTTTTCTGATAGTACCTTGGACCATGTCATGTTTGGGTATCAACCGAGCATTTACTCCACATCACGAACAATTGTTGGGGGGTGAAGCTCCCAATAAAGATGGTTCTTCTCATGTCAATGTAATGTTCACCATTTGCACGTGACCCATAGCCAGTTGTACTGCTTTCAACGCATCATTGGTTGGGTTTGAGTTTGAAGAATCTTGCTATACCGCATCATTTGCCCAGTTTATTCTAGGGGTGACCATTGCGAATAGTGACCATCCAAACAAATGCTTGTCTATATAATTGGATTATTTTTGTGCAAAAGCCACTTAGCTATGGATTCTGTTGCAACCCACGGATACCCATGGTCAACATTACATGGCTGTTTCTTGAACAGACACCCTCAAATCATCCCTTGCTTTAGCTTCGTTTAGATGATCTATGGGTGGGGCCCCCAATTTGATAAATACCCATATGGTTTTGCTATGACGCATGGCACTGTTGGAATAGTAGGGTGAGCTGACAGCAATTGCTCATGCTCGCAGCTGAGTTCTGTGTCCGCCAAGCTGTACAAATTGGTCAATGGTGGGAAGTAGTGGGGATGAATAATGAGTAGTAGTGAGGTTTACTTGAATGATCATCCCATTTAGTATGTTCGAGTATGTGGTTAGTAGACATGGTTATGAGCACTGGTTATTAGTAAAGAGTAATACACCGCTGGTTAATCATTCGTTATGATAGCCAATACGATTATTATAGATGGTTCATAGTGGTTAATACAGGTTGGCAATGATCGGATATATTGTCGACCAGATTATGATTTCTGATCTCTTTTGGTGAAACTGAATTCCATGCTTCTTGGTCAATCACGAGGAATTCCAGATTCCGAAGTTGGTTCAACCTCTTGAAACCATCTGCCTGTTTTTTGGTCATCAGGCTCAATTGCTCATCCAGAGAGCTGCCCACCAGTGACCTATTTGGGGACGAGATGGCGATTCAGCAAACATGACGAATCATGGCCTTGCAAACCCGACGATGAAATCTTCGGGGCTAATGCGATAGCTCGGCCGTGACACAGCTGGCCACTGATCAGCTGATCCATATAGGACAACCGCCATCTTGGTGACAACAATTTTGTTGCTTGGCGTTTAGATCCAACAAAATCTCATCAAGCAGCATTGGGTGATCAGATCAATTCGATCCAAAAAACCTCAGCAACTTGATGAACAGATGATGAAGCAAAAATTGGGGCAAGAAGCCGTGGCAACCCATGAGCTATGGCGCCATTTCTAGGAGCTTGGCACAGCTTGGCACGGTGCCCACCACCCACGTCCTCGGCGCGAGGTGAGGCGGTCTGGCTGCTGGCCACGGATTCGGAGCACTTGGCCCGGGAAGCTCTGGAGCTCCCTGAGGCGTTGCGGTGCACTGCAGAAGTGGCGGCCGAGGAGGAGTTGGTTGATGAATGGGTAGGGGTTTGGATATGCTTTGATGATATGATAATATGATATAATATGATATAATATGATATGTTTTTTTAAGTTGGTTGATAATCTGGTTTTAGATTTTAAGAGGTCTTTTTGTTTTGCACTTTCTACGGCTTTTGTTTGGTGGTTTGCATGGCATCATGACATGGTTTTACGGGGGTTGTAACTCGATGAATCATGGTTACTGTACTGTAGTGAGGAATCATGACCAACCATCATGGATTGGGGTCCAAGTCATTGGTCCCAAAGTCACCGGTCGCGAAACGCGGTGACGGTGACCATTGACCTTCACACAGCCAACAACTGATTGTTGAAGCTAACCATTTATCATGATTGTTTAAGCATAGTGATCGGTTATCTTGGTTAAGATAATTGATTGTTTGAGCCAACCATGAACCTTTAAAGAAATGTATTGATTACATCTGATTACCATGGTCAAGGTATGTCAAGGTTACCAGCACCTGTCCTCATGATCCAACTGGCAATCTCTGGCGGAGGCGAAGTCGGGCAAGTTGCGTTTGCCCAATGCCTGGAGCCCAGCTGCTGAGCCGTGAGGATCCAACCGGCTGAGGCATCATTGGTGCTTGCTGATGGCACGTAAGTGGCTATGGGTAAATATTAATCAACCAATAATGGTGGATAAGTGGATATTAAGCAACAAAAATAGGGAAAACAATGGTTGATGATGGGGAAGCAAGGGTACAGGGTTTTGACCCACAGCCACATAAGTGTTGGTAGTGGTTGGAAAATTGTTAAAATCTGGATGATTGACAATAACCAATAATTAGCAATCAATCACTATGAATCTGGCTTTTCGGCCTGACAAGGAAAATTGCTGGTGGGCAGTGACCTCACGGAAGTAGTCATCTGGGCTTTTCTCACTTGCTGAGGTGTCGTAACATGCAACATGCACCAGTGACTTTTCCTTAAGTGGGTGAAAGTGAAACCTATGTTGGGGGAGTCGTCTGAACGGAGCGTCCTTGGCATGTTCTGAGAATTGACTTGCGTTTTGTGATGGCTTTGCTACACCAAGTTCAGCAGAAATAAAATATGCTTCCACCGATGGAACAAAAACATGTGAAATTTGCGTCCCGTCTGTAGTTTGATAATTGTTGCTCATCCCACTTGCAACGGCTGAAAATCTTCAAACTGTCACACTGGTGTCCCTCAATGCATGGTCATAAAACCTAATTTTTCCAAACCCTTTGATTCTTGGTTGTTTTTTTGCACAAAAGGTGTACCCCAATCCCTAGCATTGGTGGTTTCCCCATCACAAAACGGCCATTTTGCGGGGTTGCCACCATGGACAATCCCAGTGGCTGCAGTGAGAATCCGCTGTGTCGAGGCTCGGGGTCGAGTGCACATTGATCGGTCGGATCTGGGAGAAACGTCGGGGAGCTCAACTCCGCTGCTGACACTGTGATGTTTGGCTCATGTCTCGCGTGGAATTATGCATGGCCATGGCGGTATCCTTGACCAGCGAATGATCTTGGTTAACAGGCAAGCTGCCAGTTACTTGGGCTTAGGCTTTGGACAAAGCCATGTGGAATTGTTGTAATTAGTAAAAATTGCTGACCCCAAAAATGACCCGGCAGTACCAGTGAATTTCCAACGGACAATCTTTGAGCGGTTGTGGGATAAGGAGCCTAAGGCCTAGATTATGCTCGGATGTAAGAAATCTACTTGCTTGGGAGTTGTCAAGTTTTGATTTACAGATTGAGGGCGGCAGTGCTTCTATTTTGAGAAACACCCATGTAGATGTCGCTTTCAAAGCACTTCCAAGTCGGGCTACTTAATTTATGCATCTGTTTGCATCTCACAGATGCTCAAGGTATTTAGCCGCCGGCCAGGTATGAAAGAGAAGTGATATGCGTTGAGGATGTTCACAGTGATTCACGCCCTTGTTCTTGATTGGTTGCTCTCACGGTCACGGTGTGCTCCTATCATGTTTTGATTGCTTTGTTTTACGGTTGATCATACCAATGTAATTGTTGTTGATTGGGTTTGTAATTGATTGATTAATAAAATAAATATAATTGATTTGTTAATTAGTTATATAATTGATTGATTAATTACTTTTGAACGCTTAGTATCTCCACATCAGCAGTGGCATTTAAGACTTTTTGGTTGATTCTTATGCATTTTTCCGACCTGGAGGGCTGTAATTGGCAAGTGAGTCCCTTTCATCTTGTGATGTTTCAGTCAACCAAATTCGTTTAATTGCCGGAAAAAAACCAGAAAACCACTATGAATTTATGAATGGTGGTAAATACCCACTTTCCTGGAGATTTCCTGCGACCAATTCGCACGATTCAATGGCTTTGGGGCTGGCTGCACGGTCA
>VSDK01029795.1:59655-68929 GCA_009767595.1 Symbiodinium kawagutii | reverse complement strand
CCGGTACCGGGTGCTGACCCGTGTCCGAGGCTGAACGGTGCCACGGCGAACTATGCCGAGTGGCTCCTCTTCGGTCGAGCTACTGCAGTGCTTGGGCGAGATCACCATCCTTGGGATGGTGGCACTGCTGGCGACCTTCAACTATAGTGGTATACTTTACTAGAAGCTTATATTGTAGCTACACTGCTAGAATTTTTGGTATATCTTCTATATTTGCCAGAAGGTTACTTACTGCGTACAATGCTTCTTATTTTTGTTTAAAATAATTAATCTCTATCAATATTTAAGAATATCGAATCTTATATGTGCATATGCACTTACATAGCCCTATAGATATAGTAATAACACATGACATGATGTATTGACAATTCGGACGTAGTAGCTATGATCACTTGTTTACTTATTGAGCAGATACTAAATTACTTGCTTTGGTCATGTTTGGTATGTCCAGAATGGATGGCACCATGGACTCACTCCAGCAGATGTGTATCCAGCAGATGGGTGTGTCACGGTGTTTGGGTAACCTCGTAACCATGCGTTGTTCTTCCCTAGAGAATAGACATACCCAGATTTTGTAGAATGCAGCATGTGTCTGTGTGACTGCGGAAGCACATGTTGCCAAATATTCGCAGAGTATTCACATGCAATGATTGACCCATCCCTGGCTACATCCCTGAAGTTTCGATGGCCCTGACAGTTTGACTTCAGCCATTCTGAGGTGGTGCTGTCTCGAAGTTACTTCGGCGAGACGGCAGCAGAGATTGGTCGCGTTCGTGCGATGTCCCAGTAGGATCCAGTGAGCAAAGAAGACTGCAAACAGGTTCAAAATGGCTCAAGATTTCGGATCTAGGTTGGTATTAAGATGTGCACCTACCTACTGTACATCTATGTTTCCTTTGTGGTATCATTCATTTTCATGTGCTTTTTTTTCCTCGTATCATGTGTGCACATTTGCATCTATGTGCACATGCAAACATGTACACTTGCGGTGTCAAATTCCCAGCTGAGGAACTTCAGCAGGCTCAGTTAAAGACTTTCGTTGGTTGTGGTGGGATGTTGTACAACATGGTTTGGTTGATATCGAAAGAACCATCACTAATGACCATCACTAAATCACGAATTGATGAACCATCAAAAATAACCCTCACCAAATAAAAGCTTGCAGTAATCTATTCTTGGAATAACCATGACCACTTGATAATTATGTAAGCTGGTTGATCTGGGCCAATGACTTAATGATTGCAATACATGATAATACCTTATGACACAGGAATCTCCAGCAATGAAGGCGTTCAAGACAACAGCACGATATAGCTCATCAAAAGCATAGTGGCAAAGGCAATGGTCAACCAATATTGGCATCCACTGAAGTTTGTGCCTCTTCAAGAAGACAGCAAAACCCTTCTGGCTGTTGGTGAGTTTGCCAATTTTTCCACACATACAAATGCTTGTTGAACTACAGTGAAAAGCCTGAACTAATCCCTCATCCCTGGGCAGAACTAGTCACCATTTTTTGATGTCCTTCGATCAGATCCTTGTTCATCAGAAAAGGTTGACTGACGGTCCAGTGATGGACGTACTGATGCTTGATTTTCATGAGTTTCTTGCAATGCACAGGTGGATGAACCCATCAGTTGTCCATCCTGTTGCTTGTTCATCAAACAGCAGGATTGGTTCTCACAAAGGAGGTACCAACCTGGTTGGCAAGTGGCAACGATCATCAGCCTGGGATTTTCTGGTACTCAAGGGTTTGCATCAGACTTTCTGGGGACCAACTGGTTCAGGGTGATGCTGCCTAGAAAAAAAATGAACCATTATCAACCCAAGACTTATCAGCGTTAGCCTAGATATAAACTGTTTTGAACCATTCTCAACCCAACATTGATTAATTATTGTTAGCCTCAATAAAAGCTGTTTTAAACCATCACCAGCCCAAGATTGATCAACGATATATACATACATGTATAAATATATTTATATTTACAGTAAACATAGCCTGATGTGCCTCAACATTCTGAACTCGTTCACCTTGACTCCGATATCTATCTTGGAACTTGGCAAGGTCTGTCAATTAAGACTTTGTTTTGTCAATGCTCTTACTTCTTGGTTGGTTGCGCGGTACTGAACTGTTTGTGTGTTCCATATTGTTACTGAGCCATTGACCCTTAACCGTCATTTCCAGTCATTTAGAGTAACACCATCATTAAGCATTAAGTCATCATCAATTAACTGTTACTCACCCCTGATTCATAGCTGGACAAATTGATAATTATTCCTATCAAAGGTCACCCCCTATCAAATAGCTGGATCTCAAAGAACTATTGCCGAACCATTATTAATTTTCTTTGATATCCAATCATGTGATTAATCAATCGGTACTGATTAATTACCATTGATTCCCAATTATTCATGGTTACTCACCAGCTGGCCGAGGGTCAAAATCCTGTACGCATGGTGTACCATCATGAACCACTGTTTTCCAGCTGTTGCTTATCATCCCCTATAATTTATGGTAAATGTTGACCAACCAGTCAAACATTTACAGGAATTATTATGATCAATTCAGCAACCAGTTGATTTTTATGTTTATTCGCCATCTAGTTCATTCACTAATATTGATTGACCCATAATATTGACCCATAACCAGCTTATTCACGAACCAACAGTGCTCAACGGCTAGATCTCTCCCCTGGTTACCGGCACCCTTGCCCTTGCGGCGCTCCCCCGAGGTCACGCTTACTTCGCTCCCGGCAATTCCTGCGTGCGGACAGACCTGAGCTCGTCGTAAAAAACGGGGTGAGTTGCAGGGTGATTCGCCAGTTGCGAGTGAATCTCCCTGAGATTCAGGTTGATTCACCATGAAAATCGAGCTGATTCAGGGTGATTTTGAGGTTGATTTGCCAGGGAATCACCATGAAAATCAGTGATTGGCACAATGAATTTGCCTGTGGTTTTGCATCAGTTGCTTGTGACTTTCAATTATCTACCGAGGATTGGTTGGTTTTGATTGTGGTTGATTAGCATTTGATAATTCATAGTGGGTCTGTAGGAACAGGCCACCGCCTATTTTCTAGTGCTGATTTCTCATCAAATATACATGTTTCATTGTCATTGGGTAACTTACCACTGCTTTCCCTTGAAAGTTTTATTGCAGAATGGGCAGTCCAATCATTGCGATTCTTGAAGTGTTCATGGTCCCAAAAGTGAAAGGAAAAACGTGACAATGAACCAGCTATATTTGATGGGAAATCACCAGGGGAACATTCTTGAAGTAAACCAAAAGCACACAAAAAAAACAACCAACAAAAAAAACACATTTTCAGCTGTCCCAAAAACGATGATGACCAGTAGATGTTCTTCGTTTACATCACTGCCGCTGGGCCAGGCCTACGAGAAGCTGATCCACGACGTCATCCAGGGAGTGCCTTGGTAGCCATTGATGTACCTTGATGGGAAGCCATCGATGATATCCTAGGGATATCCATGGATATCCTAGGGCTTGGCTTAGTGCTTCTATATATAATCATCCTGGAGTAGATAGAATATCCCCAAGGGTCAATATTCTAACCGTTTACCTGCTGAGGATGGTCCAACTTCAGGATGGCCATACTACCTATTATTGATATCCTAGGGACGGATCTTGTCGTTTCTGAAGTTCTTTAAAGAGTCAGATCGACATGATAAAACACGATCAGCCGTGAGCCAACCAAGCTGTCAAAGAGTAAACCCGCAGCTGCAGCGAGTTGCTAGCATAGCCCCATAATTCCAGGATCAATGTATGCCATCGTGGTACATGTTCCGTCGGCATGGGACAAGTATGGCATTTTCAGAACAATACCACAGCCGGCTTCCAGGCGTCATTCTCCCACCTCAGCACCGAGCTTTCGTACCTCAATCAACCTACCCAGCCGTTTGTGAGACACAATCAAATATCGTATCATTTAGGTGCTGTAGGTAGATAATTAGATAGATAGATAGATAGATAGATAGATAGATAGATAGATAGATAGATAGAGAGATAGAGCGATAGAGCAATAGAGCGATAGATATAGTTAGTTAGTTTGTTTGTTTGTTGGTTAGTTTGTCAGTTAGTTAGTTTGTTAGTTACTGCAGTTCGTTAGATAGATAGATAGATAGATAGATAGACTTAATAGATAGATAGATAGAGATATAGATAAGATTAGTTAGTTGGATAGATAGCTAGATAAGATTGGTTAGATAGATTCATAGATTGATAGATGTAACAGGTGAACCCATTAATTAACGAAACTTATAGACACAATAACGGAGGTTCAGACTGCCCAGCCGAGCCCGGTCAGTGAGGGAACAACTCTTCAGCACTCGCTGAGGAGAGTCACAACTTTGTGCGCAAAGACGAACTGGAACAGGTCAGCTGAGCTGCACCGATTAATGCTGACGGATGTTGATTGATGGATGGGTATGTGCCAAGCCATAGTGGCACCCCCAAAAAAAACAATGGTTTCCTAGTAAAACAAGTCAGTTTTTGGTGGGTTATTATGGATGACCCTGTTTTGGCACATGCCCGGATGTGTATTGGTCAGCTGATTTGCAGTGGCAACTACACCTATGCACACATACTGTACATACCTAAAACCTAGAATTGTTTGCTTTTTTGGCATGCCTTTTTCAGGAATTCAAACTTTTGGGTCAAAAGCGTGGATATTGAACAAAGGGTGCCACAGGCCTCTTCACCTCCGGATTCATGACCAACTCCAATACGATGGGTGCAAAATTTCCCAATTATACGGGGTTTATCTCCATACTTTATGCAATTGCATTGTTGATACTCTACGAATACGTGGGAGGCATGGTTGTGCCATCAACCACTCCACAAAAGTGATACGAACCAAGGATTGCCTTATTGAACATTCTAGCAGCTGACTACCCTGTTCAGCTTTGGGTTGCTCATAGAGAGGTTCGAGTTTTGACACCCGGAGGTGTTCTTACTCCTCCGGTACTCGGTGTAACAGATGTCAAGCGCAGACAGCACACTCAAGTAACCTGTGATGGTGCGTACTATCCCCGAGCCTTCGGGATCGAATGCATGATCACTAGTGAGATGGTTCAAATGGTCAAACGGGACATCGAATCATGTTTGTCAAGCAGATATCACTCAAAGTCAGAGCTGAAAACAAGACACTGGGTAAATGGGGTTGTCCATACATGCGGGTACAGTACCTACTAACCATCCAATAATATCCATTACTCACGGGGAGACCACCAGTTTCATTCAGTGGTAGGTACACCATTTTTGGATGAACCCATATCCTAACCGTCCAGCCATTCCCTTGGCATTCTTTGGGGTGTGGAATGGACCTCTTCGCGGTGTAGTTAAAGGCACTACCTGCTGCCATACCATTGGCAGCAATGATACCATTGAGACGAAAGGCTTTCACCACCATAGTTACAGGTGTTGTGCAATGTGCTAATGCAGGTGTTCGATTCTCATGGTAAAGTTTTCTGATTGGTGGTTTGAAACATTCTTTATTTTCCCTAGTGTTTATCGACAAATGGTTGGTTGACTCATATCTTTCATAAGGGTGGTTCAACTACCAATCAGTTTTAGATGTTTGATATTGAAACCATCGGATTTGAAATACTCAAATCTCTTGACGCTAATCATGATGATGTAGTTGTACACACTTGCAAAGGCTGAACACTGATAAAACTTTCTATTTTTGCCCTCGGTAAGGGTATGTATTTGGTAGTTTTTCAAAATAGGGTACCCCAAATCATCCAATAATGTCAACCATTTGTAGTAATTAACTAAGCATTTTTGGGTTTCCCCCAATTTGAGACACACCCACATAGTAGTTGTTTGACCATTATTGTTAGTGATCCCCTATTAAATCCCTACGTTTCTGTAACCATTTTTGGGATCCTCTTCATCAAAATCATATGTACCTTAAAAGGGTGTGTGCCATAATAGGGTAACCATGAATAACCAATAACCAAACCAAAAATCATAATTTTACACATGGAACCATTGGTTTTGCTGGTGACACTATTTTGGATATTTTGGCACATACCCATCCATCAATCAACATCCATCAAAATATGTTGTACCTTACATCTCAAATATGGAGGGTCCATTGTACATTACATCCATCAATCAACATCCATCAATCAACATCCATCAATCAACATCCATCAACATCCATCAACCAACATCCATCAACATCCATCAATCAACATCCATCAACATCCGTCAATCAACATCCATCAACATCCATCAATCATCATCCATCAACATCCATCTATCAACATCCATCAACACCCATCAATCAACATCCATCAACATCCATCAATCAACATCCATCAACATCCATCAATCAACACCCATCAATCAACATCCATCAACATCCATCAATCAACATCAATCAACATCCATCAATCAACATCCATCAACATCCATCAATCAACATCCATCAACATCCATCCATCAACATCCATCAATCAACATCCATCAATCAAGCAGTACCTCAATTCGTACTTGTTGGGGGTGGCTTCATATGTCGCCATCCATGGCTTTTCCGTCGAGGCATGGCGGATCTTCGATCCGCTCTTGACGACCTTGGAGGAAGAAGAGGTGCACGGATCGACGTCGTGGGACCTGTGGCGTGTCGTGAGATCCCTTGGGTTCAACGGATCAATCCACCAGATTTTATAGGTGATTTAAATGATTAATATATGTTTATATATTAATAAGGATGAATATTGATGGTGAAATATGATCCATATGTTATACTGGATTCCAATTTTTGATGGTTGATACAATGGTTGATAGAATGGTTAATAATGGCTAATAATGGGGTTCAGAAACGGCTGTGGCTACATTAACATTAATCTACCAATAAATGGGGGATAATGACCGACATTCATAGTTGGAAAGCAACCGTTGATGATGGGGAACCAGGAGTACAGGGCTTTGACCCATAGCCAAATGGGAAGCATTATCAAGAGCCCTCAGCTTCCTATCAGGATCATCATGCAACTCAATGTTCATGGTGTAAGCTAGTCTTGCGTGAAAAGCCTCGGCAATGCATGAAAAGGCGGTTCCCAGCTGAGTGGTCCAGTAGCTTCAGTTGAATCCGCTGGAAGGCCCCCAAAAAAAGCCGAGCCCAGTCGCGGAAAATGTGGCCCTGTTGCAGGTGTCAGAATACATGGGTTTCTCATCCCCGATTTGGCTCCTTCCTTGTCATGCATGTCATACGCACTGTAAATTACACATAGATTGCAGATTCTGGTTGGTTTCAGACTGTGTTGAGGTTATTTGCGACACAAACTATGAAAAGACCAAGCCCATTTAGAATTGAAAACCTCATGCTGATTGGCAAAAATCATTCATAATCCCAAGTTAATGAACCATTCCATGCTAGACTTTGTTTTACATGTTTGCCCCAACACACTATACTTGCAACACGCTGAGCGTTTAGGACCATTGATTGTCACCCCATGTAGCTGACAATCGTGCTACCACCTAGCAGCGAGGTGCCGTTCTATTCAGCCAAAATCTAAGCACTGGTACATCCGTGCGAATGTTTCTATGCACATGTTGTTCTATTTGGCTGTGGGTCAAGCAGTTAACCAACCAATAGTGAGGGATAAGAACCAACAAAACTATAGGGAAAACAATGGTTAATAGTAGGGGAACCAGGGGTACGGGGTTTTGACCCACTGCCATTTGCCTGTGTCTATGTTCATGCCCATGTTCTATCAATAGTTTCTTTCAATGGTATCTATTCCCAAAAATGGTCGTACCTCAAAAATGTTACAGTATCTATTCCCAAAAATGCTCTACCAATATTTCATTATCAATGGTATCATGATGGTCAATGATGGTTAATGATGGTTAATGTAATGGTTAATGATGGCTTATGGTGGTCAATATCTACTATCTACTAATATCGCTCAATGGTCGTACTCGCCAAACATGTCTATGTTCCCACGCCAGAAGCGAGTGCCAGAGCCGTACCGCCTGGGCAGTCGAGGACCACTGAAGGTGTGGGCTGGAAAGCGTTGCGCAACGCGGATGTTTTGGGATTGATGTGGTTATGTAACGGTTATGATCATCAAGGTACGTAATGATGTGGTCAATATGTTTGTTCTCATCATTCCAATTGCTGATTGCTGTGAATGTTTGGTTTACGATCATTTTGCGGTTCATGATGTCAAGTGTGACCTTGGGTCAATGTCAAGCATCCACAAGAAAGGGGGAGTCGGTGAACATTCCAACGTTTCTGTGCAACCAGCAAGTCTATTTGCTACGTGCAAGACCACTATAGTATCTTCCATCAGCAATACCAATACCGCACATGTTCGATTCTTCTGCTATCACCATGTACTGTTTCAACTGGTGAATGTAGTTGATATATTAATTTGTACTGCGAAAGCTTGTTGGTTGCACCAGTGTCCAACTGATCCCTTTGAAATGACACTTAGAGGAAAACTTTAATTGGCATCACTAATCACTAAGTGCCTAACAATTATAGTGTAGTCAATTGGTGATTACCAGTGGCTATAGTAATCATTTAAGTGATGCCTAACCATTCTAACCACTGGTAAAGGGTATGAATTGCTGCCGGCCATCAGCACTTGTTGTGACTGCATAATATGTAAACAATTGAATTGATCATTTTTGGCCATACTGATGTGGCTACTAACCATGGGCACATGGGCATGTTCAGTTCAAGTCACCGACCCAGGCGCCATGGTGGTTCCCTCCATCAGTAAAAAGGTTGATGCTACTCAGCAATGTGACTAGTTCCCCTTCGGTGAAGCATAAACAACATCCACTTTGGCCTACTCTGAAAGATGGTAATGACTCGAGACCTGCTGTTTTGATTTCAGAAAAAATAGCAATCCAACATGTCCCGAGCACCACTATGGCCTGCTGGTTGGTCAGTGTAGTCAATGACTTGGATCGCTGGCGAGTGGTTGTAGTGACCACAGCCCGGGTCACCATTCGCCAGCCCCTGCTTGGCTGGGCATGTTTTTCTGTGGAATCATAGAGGTACCTGCTCGGAAGCCTACAGAAACCAGCAACGGTTCCCAGAGATTTGCTGAACGGCCCTTCGGCGAGGCCGACATGTTGATTGACCGCATGGGTTTCAGGCCTGGTGCGGACCGCGAGGACTTGAAATACAAAGGTGATGATTTGGCTGGTGGTTGGGAGGGAGCGGTTTGGAGCCAGGGGTATCCCTATGGCTCAACATCATGTCGTTGGTGGTTCAGGGGACGGTGCCCTCGGTGG
>VSDK01029795.1:32155-54655 GCA_009767595.1 Symbiodinium kawagutii | reverse complement strand
CATGAACCAGTAGTAACCCTGATTCCAACATCAATGACTACCCACCAACCACAGTTATATATTAGTTCCCATCAGCGATGATTGACCAGTAGTAAACATGCTTGAATACCTAAACATATTGCAACCATGTGGTTGTCAACCCAATCATTGAACAAATAACTCCCCGTCAACCAATGGTTGTTAATATCAACTAATATCAACCACTGGTTGTTAACT
Source organism: Symbiodinium kawagutii (assembly GCA_009767595.1). NCBI lineage: Eukaryota > Dinophyceae > Suessiales > Symbiodiniaceae > Symbiodinium > Symbiodinium kawagutii. Next base: position 54,439 of record VSDK01029795.1, on the reverse strand, counting down.
CAATAGTAGGCATGCTTAACCCATTACCACCCCCTAAGTCACAAAAAGTAGTAGTTGGAGATCATGGCGGGCGCCGCGGGCGCAGCCAAGAACGCGGCAGCATGGGCCGAGAAGCGGAAAGCGCAGGCAGCGACCTGGGTTTCATCACAGTCTGGGGTTTGTGGGATGGTGGCTTCACAATGAACTAAAAACGGAAGAGGCTGGACCCAACCATGCTGATGAGCACGAAAAGACAAGGTTGCTGGGCTTGTTGATTGGTTGGTTGCTTGGTTGTGGCTGTTGTTTGCCAATCTGGCAGCCAACAATCACAATGTTTGATATGAATTGTATTTGGGAATGGGAATGCATTTCTTTTTTTGGCTGACCATGTATTCGGAATCATCATCAGCCATGATGGAAATCTCAAGATGCAACAGAATATGGATGGTGTGATTTGCACAGATGTTTTCCATTGTTTCGGGGGACTTTAGGACTGATTACAATGAAGTCCTCAGGGCCATGCCGCAAGCGATACATGCCAACGGCCAACGGCACGCATGTGACATCGTTTGACCGTGCGTTCAGCCAGCAGTGCAAAGCATAAACATGTGTAAATGTACATAGTCATGGATGATCTACAGCCAACATGGCTAACATATACAGTACATACATACAGTACATACATGTATTATTTGGCATGCCATGATTCTTCTTGAACAACATGCCATCTGTCAAAGCTGGTTGCATCTCAGCGGCTTTTAGCACGTCAGGTTGAGGCGGCCGTTGCCCGGAAAGCGCAGAAAGAGATGGGAGAAGTGACCTCCGACCACACCTTTAAGCCAAAGCTCAGGAGCAGCGCGGAGCAGCGCGAAGCAGCGTCAGCGCGAGGCCGTGATGTTCAACGTCGTGCGTATGTGTTGTTGGGTTCTGTTCTTTGGCTATGTTTAAGTGCAGGGTTGTTTTTTTGTTTCTATGTTGTGCTGCGCTTGAGTTGTTGTTGTTGTTGTTGTTGTTGTTGTTGTTGTTGTTGTTGTTGTTGTTGTTGTTGTTGTGGTTGTTGTTGTCATTGTTGATCATTGTTGTTTGTTTTCTTCACATCAAAGGCAACGTATACTGCCTGTCAACTGACTGCTGGATAAGAGCATTGCTGTAAACGAATAGGAGCTATTTGTCGTGTATTTGGCTGGACCTGGTGCAATGCTGAGCCCAGATCGGCGAAGGTCAGGAAGGTCTGAAAGGTGTAAGCCACCCAATTGATAACCGTTGGCACAAGTAAGAAAGACAAGAGTCAATGAAACAAATATATTTTCATGAACGAGTGCTCTGGGTTGCACAGGAAGGGGTACCATGAACCATGTTTAACATCCGCACTAACAGTTTGGCAGCCCCAGAGAGGTTATCATGAATCCAAGGCGCAAATAATCCGAGAGGGCCAGATTTGAGAGCTTGTGGTTCACTAATTCATGGGGGAGGTATGTTTCCTAGGTTGGCATGGCCCCACCAGCATCAGACAGTTGAACTCTCTTGGCATGCACAAACCTACATACCCAATTCATCTGGACCCAAGGCCAAGCAAGATTACAACACACGGTTGGATTGGCCCTGTCATTCTTTAAAAAAATGCTGAACCATGTTTGGGAGTTCAGCTGGTATCCACGAAAATGGTGGCAGTCTTGGCAGTTGGGTTTTCCATTGGAATGCCTTGATTGGCACTGTGTTCGCGAGTGCCTCGCACTTCCATCGCAGCCTCAGCCGTTTCCCACGACTCAGAACGAACTGCCACAGCCGAGACGAGATTTCGACAGCCACGAGCCGACGCCATGTCGAAGAGTCTGAAGAAGCAGATGCAAAAGGCGACAGCGCCTCGGACGTCAGAGGTGACCCACGCTGACCCACGGGACTTCTCAGTGGTGAAACTGTGGGGACCAGTGGTCATAGGTGGTCAGAACATGTCGTAACGTAACGGTGAACAAAATTGTTCATGATTTGAATGACTTGCTTCAGAGTGGCAAAGGGTCTTCCAAATCATGATGGATAAGTAGCTTTAACTTGATGATTTATGATGTCATTGTTCATGGGAAACAGTGACCCACCATGACTGGTTGCCGTTGTCTTCAACCTGGTTGCTGGGATTTGATGGTGTGAGATGTAGGTGCTCTTGAGCTAAGAAATGATAGATGGACATTCCAAATCTGACCCCAAAGTGACTGGGTATAATCTGAACACCCCAAATCATATTCAAGCCATTTGTTGATGTTTGGGATGATGTTCACCATAATTTTGTTGGGTTCGAGGCCCCTGCATGCATCAAGATGATTGACAGGAGTGGACAACACATATTGCTAACATATTATTCATCAGAACAAACAACAGGCTCATCAAGTCAAATATAAGATCAAAAAAGTCTTACCAACCAGCAACCACCGGCAACATGAACCAGCATTGCAAATCTTTGCTGTTTGCATTTCAACAGCAAGCAATAAAGGAATATGTTTGTGGTCAAAAATCATTGACAGCTTGCTGTCAGTAGATTTTTCATTGCCGCATGACGTCACAACAGGCAAGCCAGCAGCAAAGCCACTGGGTTATTGCTAATTGCACTCTTCGACATCGTTTTGCTGACTCATGTTGGGATGTGGTTCAACCAGCCACTAGATAGTATAAAGTGGAGATACTTGTGGACATGTCCTCTGTACTTTTCCTGTATCTGTATCCAAGCTTCAAGCTAGTCACCTATACAGACTTACACACATCCTACTGAATCCTACTTTTCATTTTAGATGTTTGATGTTCTGACGCTACCTAACATCCAGCAAGCCTTCATGCCTTAGGTTGCTACTTGGCCACTTGGGTGTGCTTCGTAGCGGGGCTCTAATCCCCATGGTTCGAGCCGCGGACTAGCCCTGCATTTTCGTGCGACCAGGATGATAAGCCACTGACCCCACTCGGACGCGTAGTAAAACCCAAGCTTATGCAGCCAGGTTTGTTTGGATTGATGATGTAGGCGTGAGTCTATGCCAAACATCGAACTATTGCCACCAGTATTGCGACAAACCAACTATAGCTATAAGTTTGGAAATGCTGGTTCTTAATAGGGAACCCAAAAATGGTTGGTTTACGACCAGAACTGATTAATGACTTGCATGATGACTGGGGGTCCTCTATGACTTGAGAAACATCCTTAAATAGCTCGTTTTAAGCTATGCTGGATGAACTTATAGCTATAGTTAGTTTCCAACTTATAGTGATGGTTTCCAATAAATAATCCACCAATACCTATTTGTAAGCTTGAAAACATCATCCTCTCAGACCTCCAGCGCGGCCAACTTTAGGTGAAGCACACTGACATGGCCAATGAGATGCGGACGGAAGTGGTCGACATCATTGCAGGCGAGCGCCATGGGTCTATGGGTCGCTGTTCCCAGCGGAAGTTTGATGGTAAGCAATGATGGTTAATGATGGTTGAGTTTGATGGTCATTTCCAGGGTGAGTTTGATGGTAAGTTTCCAGGATAGTGAACATTAGTCAACCCTTGGTTAATGACTCAATGATGGTCAAGATGTTGACATTGGTTCGACCAATGGTTCATGATGCTTAGCAATGATATGGCATTGTTCAGCATCCAAAAAGGGGATAGATTAAGACCCCAACAGTTGGCCATAGCTGGACTGGTCATTTATCCGAGGTTCACGGGAAGATCAATAAGAGCTTCACCAGGGTATTGACCCCACATGGCTTTGTGAGAAGTGACAAGTGTTCTTTTATGATTGGATTAGAGAAGTGATAAGTGATTTTCTGTTTTTTTGGTCATCGTAGTGTTGCTTTGAATTCCAATACACATGTGCATAAGTGGACCACTGGTTCTATCCCGGATCGGTCTTGGTTTTTGTGATGAGGGAGGAAACAGTGTTCAAGTATGTTTGGATATAGAAGTTGCAGATATGCAACCCACATCGTATCTTACGTTTGACTTTACAAAACATGTGTTGATGTTGGTGTGTATGCGCTGAGTATACGTGGGTCCATGGCATGATATATCATGATACGTCCAAGAAGCAGTGTGGGAGATTCCACAAATTTGATTTGGTTAAAGATGCCTAAAAACAATCTTTTGCTGAAGATGTGTTATCATTTTGGTCCTTTCATGTTTGACCCATTGCCACTTCATGGTGAAAGGAACTCATGTTTTGACTATTCCCCACGTCAGCAGTGTATGCCACGGATAGCTAGCGCCCAGCTCATCATCGTCCTCAGCGGAAAGTGCTTGTTGTGTTTTGTTGCAATTGTGTACCATTGATTGGATGACTAAGGATGTTATTTTTCAAACCAAGTAAGTTTTATTTGCAACATTTGGATAGACCCAAATGAATGGGAGTTTCTTGGAGAAAGGACCTTTTGATGCGATTTTTTAGATTATTGAAATGGTCAAAGTGTCCTTTGGGTAAACCGGTAAACCCAATTCATTGCTTGCCCCAGATGATCATAGCTCTGAAGCGTCATGGCTTCATGGCTGCACCCCCCGGCGCCACCTGTTGGTTATGGACAATGGACACCCACCTGTCAATTACCGGCCATGGTAAGCTATCCGAGTAGCCTGTGGCAATGTCAAATCCTCACATGCTTCGTTGAACCTGTGAAAGGTTATGAAAATGCTTCGTCATGTTGGTTTCCCAGAGGGTAGGTAGGTGAGCATCAGGTATCCTCACCTAGCTATTGAAAGCAGGACCGTGATTTACTGACCCACGGTGGGGAAGATCCTATCCATTTCTTGTTTGCTTGGTATGTATGCCAAAGTACCTGGTACATATCGACCCACTAATCCGGATCACTAATCTTCAGATACTGATTCATCCAGATATTCATCGAGCTTTACCTGGGAACTGTCCTCATTAATCCTGATGAATTGTTAATCATCAGAATAAGAAGGTCGTTCATCCCCATCATAAATTGCTGTCAGCTGACCACTAGCGTTGGAAGGCTTCACAAGTTTGCCCCTGATAGGGAAATGCTGGGTTTGGGAATTGATTGCGTCTTCGAAAGCCTAGTGTTTTTATTTCTAGGTGGATTATAGCCAGACATGGAGATTATTATTTTTTGGGAAGAGATGGATTTACCATGTATATATGTATATATCTACTAAAAGATAGAGTTTTTGCAATGGATCTATAAGCCAACAAGATTTAGCAAAAACGAATCTCTATGACCTTTGCTGCATGGATCAGTAGGATGATTAGCTGCCTCCACCAAACCCTTCGTCAGGCTCAATCGACAAGTTCACGCATGCCACGCAGGGAGTCAACTTCGAAGGTGCCACTAGAGCTATCAAGGACCAAATATGGTGGAGTGGTTGATGGGGAAGTTGGCTTGTGAAAAATCCGGAGGGCATTCAATAAAGGTGCATTCAAATGTATTCACTCAGCTACTCTTAAATCATGATGCCCAAATGCACTTGATAGGGGTGCCAGAAACTCTTTGGACATGCCCATATGACTGGTGATAATGTGTCTAACGCGGACCGGCAGATGAATGATTCTTAGTGCTTTGAGTGGTCTTTACAATTTATAAGTCATCTTTTGGCTGCTGGTTTCAATTTTCAATTCTCCACCCTTGGATGATGGATGAGCTTGACAAATCTTTTTGGGGCATGGTTCGAACATGAACCAACTATCCTTGGCTAGCAAATGCTCATTGATTCCACTTGGCCATCCAAGTTCATCATTCAGTTTCACATGAATTCAACACCTGACCATCGACCATCATTAGCTCATCATTCAGTAGTAGGTTTCACCACCTAACCATTGACCATAGCTCATCATTATCTTAGCCGGGAAAGGTTTCCCCACGACGCGAGGATGCATTGGACAAGAGCTACGGCTTTAACTGGCACTGCGCTATGGGCAAAGGGCCGGGGGCCCCGGGAACGAAGAGGTGGATCACATGGCCGGCTGTTCCCCACGGAAGCGATCGAAACCATCTCTGGAAAAAAGTGGTGGATGGTGATGATGGTGGTTGATGGTCAGGTGGTTGATAGTTATGGTGATGATAGGAATCACGATTCATCTTTCTTGGGAGAGCCATCATTGATGAACAGCTGGCAACAACTAGTAGTTTGAATAAATATAGCTGATAGTTGTTGCCAACTACTAGTTTGATGGTAAACTATGATTAGTTGGCAACTAGTAGTTGGATGGTAACAACTAGGAGCACCAGTATAAAGTTGTATAGACAAAAGTGGTGATTTCCAGTAGTTAAATACTATCTTCATCATCTATTTGCCTCAAACAATGAAATAAATGGTTAGACTTTCAAATCGATTTACCTCAAACTACTATTCACCATCTATTTACCGTAGCTTGATGAAATAAATGGTTAGACTATTCACCATGAAAGTAGTGATCTTCTGATCACCTCACAGCCTCATGGCGGCAAGGCATCCGCATTTGTCGGGGCACCGGACTGAGGTTCTGCTTTGATGTGACGGCACAAAACGGCACCCTGATGCATTGCTGCCTGGCGGCACTGGGTGATGGTCAGTTAGTGGTTAAGATTGTTTAACTGGCTGGTGGTTTCAAACATGTTTGATTTTCCCTAGTAATCATTAACGAATGGTTGGTTGTCTAATATTTTTCATAGGGGTTGAAACCACCAAGCAGTAATGGATACTAATTGCAGTAATCTAAGTTCATGGCAAATGATGAGACTGGCTGGTTGATGGTCAATCATTGTTCCAACCTGGGATGATGAACCGCTTTGACTCAGGGGGCTGTTTTGAGTGGCTGAAACATGTTGAACCACCCAAGAAGCTTTCTTGGCCGAAGGAAGGTTATTTTTTTTGGTGACGATGAAGAAGTTGATGAAGATCATCATTGCCACCTTTAAGAAGTGATCATAACAACGGATGTCCCCAGCGGAGAAGTCAAGCTGGAGCATCATTTTTCAAACCTCTTGATTGTTGGGGATCGGCAAAGAGTCTTGAAAGACTTTGACCTGCTCCACGCATGCATCCAGATGCATGAATCGATTCACCACTGCAAAGTCCGAATTACTTGAAGCACTGTCTGAGAATAGTGATTTGTGGGTGCTTTCGAATTACGCTTCTTGAGATGTCGCATTCGTTCATGAAGTGTTGGAAACCTGAGTGGCATGTTGACTGATGGTGAACCCAGAACCCCTGCTGGACCGGAGATCGGCAGAGCGTGCGAATAGAAGCTGCCTCCTGTGCATACTGGTTGCCTTAAATCAGTCTACTAAAGACCTAGCAGTGACACTGGCTGTGTCAATGACTGGTTGTGAGCTAAAGAGGTACGATATAATGGATATCTACTGATATTTATACACATGCAAACATATCCAGTATCCAGGTATAGCTCCTCGTTATGTCGCAGTGAGGCTACTACCAGGGTGAACTTGCAATCCTGGTCTACAAGTGTTAAGCATCCAGGCCCGGTAGCCAAGCAAGGAAGGTGTCATCTTGACTGTCTCAGGAGGAAGTTGGAGAGGGTGGCAGTGGTGATTGTTTCTGGCGGTGCTGGTGGTGTGTGTTTTTATTGTTTGCTGTTTCATGTTGTTTCTTTCTTCTTCTTGTTGTTGTTGTTGTTGTTGTTGTTGTTGGTCTTGTTGTTGGTCTTGTTGCCGTTTCTTTTGTTGATCATGGTCCATGGTTGCGGTTGTGGTTGCACTGGTAGTTGCAAAGCGTCGTTGCATCTGCAGTAGCTGTTGGTTGCCAATCGTTGTTGTCGTGTTTTTGTTGTTTGCTGTGTTTAGCTGGTTGATATTATGTTTTTTTGTTGGTCTTGCATATTTCACTGTGTGTCATGGAGTGTCATTATTTAAGTTGCAACAAGCAAAAACATATATATATATGTATATATATACAACAATTTGATATGACTACAGCAGCCAATGAAAACATGAGGATACAGCCAAGTGTTGCCATTAGCTCAGGGATCGATGCACATTTTATCAAGATAGTGGTCTCCTGAAATGTGGTACTTGTACCCCTTATACAATTGGGTGGATGGCTTGGACATAGTTTCTTTGCCAGCCATGCTTGACGCTGATAATGTGCATTTCATGCCGTGGCCGATGCCCTGCAACCGTTCAGGCCTCGCGCTAATTCTGATCCAGATGTCGCTTGTAAATTGGAGGGAACTGTTATTTGCGGCACTCCAGATGTGTCAATTGCAATGATTGTTGAACTTCTATCTTCATTTTACACATGGATGAGATGAAATCCATCACAAAACACCTGGACCGGCAAAGTCAAAACGTTTCTTGCCCAAGCTTTGGCACAGTCACTGGACTTGCGTCGCTGGCATGGCATACAGAGGCCATAGATAGGTTCACCTGATGCACCGAATTCATGATGTCTCAGTCTGTTTCACCAACTGATTGGTCGAATATCGGTCCTTGTCGGCCTGGACAAAAGGCGGTTGAGCACCGGAGGACAGTGGCTGGCAGCGTACCTGCAACCATCAAGGGCCATGACGTTCTACAACGACCCCAGATACCAAGGAAGCGCAGATCCACAAGCCACTAGTTTTACTATCAATAGCTGGTGATTCATCATGATTTATCATTAAATCCAAAAGGTTAAGCTATTGATATGGGTCTCCTAAAATCTGGGAGGCTTGTTGCCTGAGCTTGACCAACGTGACAAATGGCAATGGCTGAAGTCCGGTATCACCATCCAGAATTGGTCATGACGCCACCAAGTCTGAAGGGCGCACTGTGGCAACAGCCTCATTTTGTTGGATGGAGAGCCCTATGACGATTGGTTGATGAAGTAAACTCATGCCCAGGGAAGCCAGATCTGACTGGGGCTCAGGAGTGGTTGGGTTCAATATGTTCTGATTTCGAAGGGCGGGCGAGCTCAATTTATGAGGAGTGTTAATTGCATTCATACATGGCAGTAATGGAACGATGGGAGAAACCATCAGTCCATAGAACATTTGTTGTTGACACAACTGAGTTATGGTCAAGTACTGGTTCAGTACATAGTGGTATGAACTAGTGGTTAATCAAATGGTTCAGTAGCTGAACAACTGGTTATCTAGTGGCATCCACAAACACCGCCGGCCAGTGGGTTGAGCAACCCAGTTGCCTTCAACAAACACTCGTTTATAAAAATGGGCTCTTGTTGTTATGAACAGAGGGTTGGTGGGGCCTGTGAACCAACTATGCATTGGTTGTAGCAGGAGGCAATGCCACCGAACTTTCAGGCAATTGTATTATGATTCTTCTCTCTCAGATCTGAACCGCAGTCAAGTGATTTTCCCAAGAGAGGAATAGTTCATTAACCACCACCTGAAGAAACCGAGCAATCTCCTTTCAATGAGATCATTTCAGTGAGTTGGAATTCCCCTCCTTGTTGTGGAACCTGTGGAACCCGTGGACATGACCACCATACACTGCGTGAATCGCGAAGGGTTTCCGAAGACAGCATTGTTTGCCATCAATCATGTCCTCTACACCCTTGAATCACCCCTGGTGACTTGTCCCCTACAAACTACCGTCAGCTGCTTTGCACGCCCGCAAGAATGACTGCCATTAACCATGATCACTCTGCAGCATCAGCTGACTATTGACCATACTGAAATATCATCAAACACCAAGCACCACTATTCGCCAACATCGAGAACGTTTGCAGCAACCATCCTCAACCAGTCACGTGCACTTCCCCAGGAGCGGCAAAGTTTCCCGGTCCTTGAGTTCCATCGGCTCCGGCAGTGCCAAGGTGTGGGAGAACGCTGAAGGAGAACCAGTGAGAACCATATCATGGGAGATGCATCTATGTAGGTTCAAACATTTCATGTTCCTTAGTACTAAATGGTTGGTTGGTTGACTCATATTTTTCATAAGGGCTGAAACTACAGCAAATGTGGTGGTTTCTGAAAATAGGGGTGCCCCCCAAATCATCCATTCCTAGTCATTTCTAGTAGTAAGCCAACCACTTTATGGGGGTTCCCTATAGCTTGCGAAACCACCATATGATTCAAAAGACCTCCCCACCACCAGCCTGCGGTTGTTCGTTGTTGACTGGCGAGGGTTCTGATGTTCTTGTTTGCCATTGTTGTGGATTCTCCACCCAAAAGCCCATGCTTGGGCTTTAAACATGGCTTATAATTCAAGGCCAAAATTGCTTCCAAAGGATTGGGGCCCCATGAAATCCAGGAGTTCATGAGCGCGGATGTCGATCAGGAGTGGGGTTACAGTACCTCTCAAATTTGATGGAAAACTTCTACGAAGGAATCTTTAGGATGGTGTCGTTGTTTGTGGGTTGTTATTTGTGGACCCTTGATCACGTTGATCTTTGTCTTTCTATGTCCAATTGGATGTTTCTCACGATAGAGGCTCCGAAGATGATTTGTTTGTTACTATAGGTTATTCATATTGGATGATTGGGGTAGCTCCATTTCAGGAAACCACCAAGTACTACTCCTTTGGATCACTGTAGTTAGTCGGTACGCATTTTTTCGCTGAGAATTGTCGATGTCCAAAAGGCATCCTGGCATCCAACCAGCTGAGCAGCCGAGCAAGTTAAGCTGACCGGGCCCAATTTGAGACCAACATCCGGAACCGCACCAGCCAAGACCCAGCATCAGTGACACCAACCTCGTAACAAACAAACAACATTAGATCCAGATTATACTTCCGCATTAACCATTTGGGATCTAGTATGGCCATGCTGATTTGGGCTACGCACTTCATGACTCCCCAAGTGCGCCATGGTTTGCGGTACCAAGTTTCGAAGGAATCCTCCGGTGCTGCGCCATCGTGGTGCCTTGGTCACCGGAAAGTAGCCTGTGAATGTCCTGTTTGTTGTCCTGCCAGGTGTCCTCCATGTTGCTGGAACGCATGACTGCCCCGTTTAAGCATTAAAACCTGTAAGTATATAGTATCTACATAACAGTCCCTTCTAAGCAAAAAGTTGAAACAGCTTGGGGGTATCTAAAACTGTGCCATCGAATAGGACAGGTGTACAACTGCCCCGCCGCAGATCACTGCCACTGAGAAGCCCAGTTTGATCTCGCCGGTACTGAAGAGGTGGCCCCCGGCGCCCGGGAGGGTGGCGGGGAAGGTCCTGAAGGCTGAAGCACACTTGGTGATCCGCTTGGAGGTCGAATGAAGGTGTAAATACAGGGCTATCCATTATCCATTGAAATGCTTATAACATATGATTATAAGATATGATTATAAGGTGACATATGATTATAACCATGAGGCATGGTAACATATGATTATAAGGTTGACTTACACATTACAATGATTTACAATGTGTCATTCTGAAAGGTGAAAGTATAGCTTTACCTTTGATATCACATAATCACATATACATAACTGTAGTTATGATTATACAATATCATTATATACACTATAGTATACAAATTTAGATTTACAGGTATATGGTACCCCCTCAAGACCGACCTTTCTGAAGGATTTAGCGGCATTTGCGCTCAAGCCAGGCGCGCTGGGGATGCAAAGGAGACATCCGCAGTGGAAGAATCGCCAGTGCCGGCGATGTCCGAAGTCAAGGCGGGGGAAGTTGCAGTAGCTGCGAACGTGTGGCATTGACATGTTTTTTTGATGTTTTGTTTCATTCCTTCGTGCAGGGGTGTAACTAAGAGGTGATGGTTGTGTAGGCGGATTCTTGTTGTTGCACATGCTGTTGCTATGTGTATGTGAAAAGAAATGCGTCACTTGGGATTTACTTAGCGAAAAGTGCCTCACAAATATGCATGCTGACACATGGAGAAAAAGACACCCCAAGATAATTATTGAAACAAACTAAACATATGGAGGCATGGTGTAAACATTGACATGTCCAAAGGATTCCACAGGATTGTCACTTTCCTTGATGAAAATTGGGTCTGGGCCTTGTTGCCTCTCCGCGCTATTTGCAAGGCCTGGGGCCTTTTCTGCAAAGGATTTGCCCATAGGGCATTTCTTTGCAGCGAAAGCATTGCTGTGGAATAATTTCGCATATTATATACGGAGAATCATATGACGACAATTGCTGTGATTGAATAGGTGAAATATGTAAACGCACCCTATTCTGTGAAGACCATCATATGAGGAGAATGGACACTTTCAACGTGTAAAGACTGTGTCGTGCCAACACATCGTATGTAAATTAAGACCAAATTGTGGAGAACCTTTGCGAGTAAGAGCGCAGTTGTTTTTACATGTTTTTACAAGTTCGTAGTTGTGCACACACACATAAATCCGATAAATGCAACGCCACACAAGAACAAACTATGTAGAATCCTGGCAGTAATATTATTGTTTGAACACATGTGCATTAGCAGAATACCATCGTGCAATAATTTTGCTGTGAAATATATTGGATGTTTGAAAACTTCCCTGTGTGAAGAGCGCAAGAGGCAAAGAAGATGACCAGAAAATGAGATGAAGTGAAGAGGAAGGCAGCAAGTGGAAGCGATAGAGTAGGAAGAAGAGAAGCAGGAAGCGGAGAAGAGCAAAGTCTAGGGGAATAGAGGAGAGAAAGAAAGGAGGACCAGGAGAAGAAGACCAGAGGAAACTAGATAAGAAATAAGAAGAAAGATGGATGGGATGAAACTGTTCCATCAGAAAAACAAAGATGAAATGAGATGCAGGTGGGTAGAAAAAACAGTCCAAAGGTTTCAACATGTTTCGTTTTGCCGGCGAAAAAGTAGGTACCCGCTTGGATTACCACATCGGACAACCATGCCATTTGAAAGTTGCTCCCGTACTTCAGGCAACATTGGTAGACAACAGCTTAAAAATGTTCCAATCAGTTTCTAACGTATAAGTTAATCATTTGTCATTGATTATCATCACTGAGCCATGAACCATGCCCTCAAGATGATAGTTGGTTGGTTTAGATATGATAGTTTATCATGGTTAGCCATGATTTATCCTACCATAGAATGACATGCATTTGGAGAACCACATGTTTGGCATGGATAGCCGCAAAAATGGTTGGTTAACCATAACAATGTTTGGTTAACACAGTTACCCTACCATAGAGTGTTGATGTGATTTCTGGTTCTCCACGGTTCTTTGTTAGTTTAACCCACCGTGACCGAACACAATAAATATACCAACTACGCAGCGTACAAACTCGGTTTGTCGACGTCGGCAAGTTCGGGGCAGCATGCCCTGTACAAACGGAGCAAGATGGGAAAAAGACTAGTAATTTGCCGTTCGAGTTCTATGATTCTCAAGTGCGCTAGGGGAAGTGGCAACATCAAGCAAAGGAATAAACAAATATCATCTCAACCTCACTCAAGAACCATTTCCCAACATCTCAACATCTAAATTTCACTCAAGAAGAAGCATTCCCATGGTACTGGTAGTAGTTGCATGTGTTTGTTGTTGTTTTCTCGCAGGAGGGTTTGTTAAATCAAGGTGAAACTGTACGCGTGCACCAACAAATACATCTATCAGTGTATCATCATGATCATCATCATGGCTACATCACGGGACACGTCTATCGTCGATCTCTCTCTTTCTCTCTCTCTCTCTCTCTTTCTCTATATATGTATATTTAGATAGAGAGAGATATAGATTTAATGCTTATATGACTTTTATATATACAATTACATAATTTAAGATATATGTATTTCAGTATCAGTATCGGGACCTGCCAGGGCTGCTAGGGCGGGTACGTGCAAGCCGATTCTGCTTTCAGCCAGTAGCGTGGTATCAACCAACCTGCAACGCAGCCACCACGGAAAGTCCATACATGGAAAGGGTATGCCACTTGTTTGTGTAAGGTATTGCAACCAGAATCACCATGTTCACAGAACAATTTGATACAATTTGTTTGATATTGTTTCATTGGACTACTGAAACCTTTTAAACTACCTGGTGCTACTGTATACACTGGTTGGTGGTTTGCTTGACATTTCTATTCTTCCAAATTCGTAATTGCTCGGTGGACTTGCGCATATGTTTCACAGGTGTTTAATCCACCAGCTGGATTAGTTTCGATCAATTAGATCCTCAATAATATTTCACCATCCTCAACAAGTTGTTCACCATCCATCAGGGGTGGTTCAACCACCAACCCAACTTGGTGCTACTCTACATCCCCACATGGCGATCAACCTGCGTGAACGATGGCCAGGTGAGAGAGCCAGCTCAGGCACACGCAGGGCATCCATTTTTTCCATCGTGGGGACATGGATATGTAGACATGTTCTGACATGGCTGTGGGTCAATACTAATCAACCAACAATGATAATAATGGTGGAAAATAACCAACAACACTATAGGGAAAACAATGATTAATGATGGGGGAACCAGGGGTACAGGGTTTTGACCCATAGCCACATGAGCATAGGGTGCAGGGTTTTGACCCACAGCGACATGAGCACACATGAAGTATATCATTCTGAGTTCTACTTGAATCATGCTCTTGCAGCTATCTATCCAGGGCCATATTTCAAGCTTGGTAGGGAGTTTGCCTTGTCATAGTTGGGGTTTGTTCATGATCGATCCTAATATGCAACGATTCAATTAGTTGTACTTGAATAGGAACCCAATAGATCTACTGTGTCGAAACAGCATATAGTTGCTGTTATGGCTTGTAATGTCAATTTCTGGGGCTACACCGAGCTTTATTTGCTGGTCAGTACTTGAGTAGTGCCTACAAAGAACACAAGGACTTTGTGTCTTTGTTTGTTTGTTTGTTTGTTTGTTTGTTCGTTGGGTTTTGCCTGAGAGGTTTTTCGAACTTTGGGCTGCTCAAGGTGTTGGTGACAAGGCCAAGGTTTTGTTGATATTTTGATGTGTCAACATGTGTTGACCCTGTTCAGATCCTACTCACTAAGGGATTTGAATGCCAGAGGTTCTGTGGGCACTGATACACAAAAAGTTGGTTCTGCGCTTGGCTATAGTTTGCTTTACTTCTACACTTTGCTTTTGGTAAATAAATCAAAGCACAATTTATGATACTCACATTTTAGGGGCTTTGGCAACCAGGAATGATGATATAGCCAACCAGTGATGATGTAAGCATCCAAAAATGATCACATAAGCAACGGCAGCACCGGAGATGGGTGCATCCTCGGCAGACTCTCGATCCGCTTCCAGGTCAGATCACCCAGAGATGCACCAGGAGAGCAGTGGGATCATTGTGGACTTCAGTGGGCCATTGAGTTTCATAGAGAGCACAGCGATAGCCATGGCAGTTTGAAAGGGTTTGTCCATGTCTATGTTGGTTCTACTGAGTACGAAGCCAGTACTTTCTTAGTAGTTCAGAATGGTTGATAGTTGATATGATGTTACAGTGTCAGAACAATAGTAGTACTCAAAAATTATATAACATACGCGAACCCGTGGAATAAGCGGTTTATTGTGAGGGACAATGCATTCACAATCATGTGATATCATTTGCATTATTGTTTTTATTTGATAATAACCTTTTTTCGCACCACAAGCAAAACTCATTTTGATTTACAAAACATGTCAAGCTCACGAACATCGTCAACTACAATGTTCTACCTCAACTTTTTTGCTACCATCGACTACTATTAAATACCATCTTAGGTACTACCATCAACTACTCTCTGACTGTGCGGTTCCCTTGGGATGTCGAGGAGCTGCGAAGAAATTGGCGACCGTTGGGATCCTGGTAGACCGGCATGAGTTGGTGGATGGGACCTGCTGCGGTAAATGTTCCTGGAAGATCCACTGGGATCCTGGTCAAAATGGTATATACTGAATTTCAGCCAGTTCCAAACGCCAACCAATAACCAGTCAACCAAACATTCCTGACCTTTATTCACTATGAGTTTGCAACATTGAATACCATTCGACAACCATCAATCTCTACCACTTCCAAGCATTACCAACCACTGTCGGCTGTTCATCGTTCTACCCCAACCCTTCCGTTTGGATTGGCAGTGCCGCCTTCGTTGCGATCTGAGGCGGCACCCAAGCGAAAAGGCTCGGTAATGATGGGTGTTGCTGGGTGATGGTTAGGGTTGGTGATGGTAAATGGTTATGCGTATGGGTATGGCTTTGGGTGCTGATTCATGGTCATGGTTATTGTTATCTTGATGACTGATCAATCATGGTTACTGTCATTTGGGATGGTTGGTCGATTGACTCATACTTGTTTGATGGGTTTTAACCACCAGCCAGACAATGGTCAATGACGGGGTTTTGGTTAGTAATCAGGGTTTATTATGGTTGATGCGGGTTCTAAGATGTTATTGCCCTGTTTTTGAGGCTTGACAATGTTTTGCAGATGGTTGATCACCTTTGGTGAATGATGGACACTACCTTTTCCAGTAGTTGAATGATCTCCAAATGGCGGGTTGCCGTTGAGATTACTGGAAGAAGGGTAAGGGAAAATAGCAGAAACTACTGTATGTTGATCTCCCTGTGGACCAGATAAGTTCTTGAAGCCCCAACTCTTTCGCATACAATGTTCAAAGGAGTCCACCAGAGAACTTGTTGTTTTGGGTTTGTTTAGTTGTTGATTTTGTTTCTGTGGCCGGCAAGCACTTTACCAAACACACACACACACACACACCAAAACTGATGTGTTTTGATATTATCACGTCATCCCAGGAGTTATTCAGTGGGATATAATCATGATAGCAATGGAAAGAACAATGATCGTGAACATCATCACAATTACAATCATCACAAATTGCAGTCATCACAGTTGCAATTATCACGGCTCTCGTTTCCCTGAAATTGTGTGATGGAAGATTAGGAGGCCATACATGTCCACCGTTTCTACTGGGCCATGCAAGACCTAGCAAGTCACCACTAAAGGTCCACGGAGGTTTGCCTGCCTCAGACCATCCATGGTTGCCACATGGCGCCCACCAGGGCCCAGGTGGGAACGAGACATCATGGGCCCATGGGGCAGGTGGCGCTTCCCCCATGAAGCTTTGAACATCGTGGGTTTGCACATCATGTGATGAGTTCAATTGTTCTTTTTCGACCCGCCAACTGAGGGCATGTGTTGTTTGTTGCTGCCAAACTGGTCGATTTTTGTCGTCCATGCAGTACAGGTGCTGACCAACGAGCTGAATGGTGTCCCAAAAATCTGAAGCATTTTTTTTGTTCAACGACCAATCAGATTTCTTATTGGTTTCTCAGATGTTCCCAATGAGAAAAATCCCAACCACCAACCAAGCTCGGTGTTTAGGGGACCGCAGCTCATCAGTTGATCACCCAGGCCGGGCTCCATCACCGCCATCAACATCTCCGCGAGTTTCAGAAACTGGCCATCAATTCATCTCTTGGGGTCTCGATTGTGCTTAGTGCCTGTAGGTTGCTGGTGTGCACATGGTGTATTTAGACAGGTAGATTCGATTGAGGGACATGTGATATCATTGGTTTGCTGAAAAAGTTTGAAGACAAGTGATGCCTTGAATTTCAATCCATGCACCAACTATAGTTCTCACCATTGTGTGGATCGCATTACAGGGTTTGCCCAAGAATTTTGCCTTGCAGGTGCTGTTTCCTTGTGTTTTGCTTCACCTTGGAGCCAAGGTAAGCCCTGCAAGAGCAGCGAATGATGATGCATCCAAGGGTGGGACATGATGGGACGATGAGAGGGGGACCTAGAGGTAAACCAAAGTCATTGAGTGGCTTTGCTGCAAACTTGGATGGTATTAGATGGTTTCCTAGTGACTACAAGGCTGCTAAATCAGTTGGCTGATGATGATTCACATGGTGAAACGGTTTAGAATGTCATTTTCCGATCACGCTGCTGCCAAATGTACTGAAAATCACTTGGAAATGGCTCGACCCGCCTTCTCAGGATGATGCCTTTGCAACTGCTACTGGCTGAACCTTCTTGACTTTCACAAACTTGTGGGAACACCATTCCTTTGTGAACATATGCATGATAACATGTGATGAAACATGCACTGACCTGTCCTGGTGATCGGTCACCACATCTAAGATCATCACAAATTGCTGTGGATGTAGCCAAGAAACACTGCGACAATTGAGTTGTTGCGAACACTTACCAATTGTCATTAGCGCTATCACTGCCAGCAACATCCGACAGTATCCAATATGAGCTGTTCCTCATACGATTTACACCTCAGATTGCGGAACACCTCATACTAAAAAGTAGATGGCTAATCAACTTCTTCATATTCAGAAGTAGATATGGTCATCTATGTAGATCACTATCCAGGGGGATATCCAGTGTGAACCTCCAACTCTATCAAGTTGGTTCACCCCCAATATGGTGGTTTCTCAAATTAGGGGTACCCCCAAATCATCCATTAATAATCATTATTAGCAATAAACCAGCCATTTATAGGGGTACCCCTATTTTGAGAAACCACCATATATATGGTCACAGACCAGTTTGAATCTCCAACTCTATCCCAGGACACCCCCAATGTCTCGGTCCGCACCGCTCCGCGACAGGCGCCGCCAGCGTCGCCAGCGCCGCCAGCGCCGCCAAATCCAAAAGTACCACGGCCAATGGCCGACCTACGGAGAAGGTGAAGGTGTGAGCCAAGTGTGGTGAGTGGTGAGTGGTGAGTGGTGGTTAAGTGTGTTGAATTCAACAAGATGATAATTGGCAATCGTGGCTGACTATAACCAATTGATGATTGTTAGTTAATCAACGACGATGGCTAGCAATACTACTCATGTAGTTAACAACAAGATAGCTACTCAATAGAGCTGCCTTGCAGAGGCAATTGTGACAAACAACAGCACGGATACAATACTGAGGTAATTTAAAAAACGCTATTGCTGGGTTTGGACATGATTATTGTTCTTAGATTCCTGATTGTTTCCCATCTCAGAACTCATCCAAATATTGTGTGAATGTAGTATAATATATACATAGCTGTGTTGGATAGTCATTGTTGTTGATTATGATGTTGCTCATGAGGGACCATCATCCATCATTCACAAACAAGTACTGTATCCCGCCACTGTTGGTGATTATTTCCTCTATTGATAAGAGCAACATGAAGATTATTGGTTACAGCAATTATCATTGCTTAAACATTCTCTTGTTGATTAACCATTCTTGCCAGCAATTAATGTCGATTAAGATGATTAGTCATTTGTTAGCCATAGTGATCACCATTATCGGTGGGTGCTCATCGGTGGATGCTCATCGCCGTAACCCTGGTTGCGGTGCGCTGGGGACATCGCCAAGTGGGTCGAAAGGTTTGTGGGTCAACGTGAACCGGTGCGAACGTTGGTGGGTTCCAGCAGGGTTCCAGGCTCTTGAGGCATCCTTGATGAGTGAGACCACTTTTCATTGCAGCCATGCACTGCTTAATCAAGTTATATCACTCTGCTGGATTATTATCAAGTGATATTAATGTTAATTGATATACGTAGTTATTGATATTAGTTTTACTGGATGATCTCAGAATAGAATTATTGTATACGTAATCCTACTGAAACTGGTTTTTGCTGGAGTGTGACTCATGATTAATGTAGCTTGTTTGAGACATGCTACTCCTTGGCTTCTTTTGCTCCGTATATGTTGGATACTTGCAGCACATGGTGGACTTCTTCAGGCTTTGCCACCCCAATCTATGATGTGCTATGTGATTTCCGTACTAACATGTACCCTAACATGTACTGACCTATGTGTATCTTTCTTTCTAGCATAACTTTCCTTTCGAACCGCCTCAACCCTGCTGGAGGAAGGGCTAATAGCAGAGTATGCATGA
The DNA here is from genome assembly GCA_009767595.1 of Symbiodinium kawagutii. Classification (NCBI taxonomy): domain Eukaryota; class Dinophyceae; order Suessiales; family Symbiodiniaceae; genus Symbiodinium; species Symbiodinium kawagutii. The sequence goes on along the minus strand of VSDK01029795.1, from coordinate 34,790 downwards.
CAATTGTTGCGTATGCAATACTTCTTTGGGCGGTCTTCACTGTGATGCTGATATTCCTAGATTAAGACCGTATACATGTCTCAGGCTAGTTGTAACTCAAAAGTCACCTAGATGGACACATACTGGCGCAGACATTCATTGTTTGCCTGGCCCAAATCTCTCCCTCTGGCCTGGCACACCAACATGAACCATAACAGAAGCAGCTGCCATCCATCAGCCACCATCATCCATCGTCAACAATCACCATCATTGTAGTGATGGAGATAACCATCATCAATTAAATCACCATCATCATGTAGGTAATTAACCATCATATCAACCACCATCACCTACCATTCCACAACTTCCATCAGCCATCCCACCCTTCACCAACGCGCCAATGACGCGCCCCGCCCGGGACAGGCCGTCTCCGCGAAGTCGTCCGTGACAAAGCCGGCGGCGAAGCCAGCGCCAGAGCCTCGGCGGGGAGACCCAGTGATGGATGTACAACGAGTGACTAGCGGTGCCTAGTGGTGACTAGTGACTTATCAGTGGTAGTACTACAACTGCAGCTAATGACTAGTGACTCTACAACTGCAGATACTAAATAACAGTGGTGACTGGTGGTGACTTGTGACGAACAGTCAACTTGACTGATGTACTACAACTACTACAACTGCAACTACCCCAATGATGTTTGTTTAGTGACTCGTGGTAGTTGAAGTAGTGGTGAATGACCCAGTGATGCTTGGATGTTGTTTAACAGTTTAACATTGGAATTTATTCTATTTGTAATGTTGCTTCAATGTTTGTTTTCCAGTCTGATTGTTTTTTATTGTTGTACTTGTAATTGTTGAGTGATGCCAGTGCTGGCGATACGCATCATGAGTAAGCGAGCTTAACTAGCTGGTTTGTGGTTTCAATCATTTTTTGTTTTCACTAGTAATTAGTCATTAACAGTTGGTTGGTTGACTAATATTTTTCATAGGGGTGGTTCAACCGCCAACCAGTTCACTAGGATGTTGGCCATGACCAATCATGTGACTCTATATCATGACATCAATGGTAATATATCATCAAAATCATTATCAACCATTGTTGGCCATCCTTAGCCCTGTCAGCCATGATCAATCATGGGAAACCACTACGAACCACTGCTAATCGTTGTTAAACCATGCTTATGATACTGATGGACCATGACCAAGCAGTGCTAGAACTTTACAAGGCAACAAAAACTCACCCTGAAACATGCACCAGGTCACAGCTTGTGCTTTGGTTGCTTGACCAACTGCCGCAACTTCTGCCTGACTCAGCAGGGTCAAATGCCGTGTGGTACTCCCGTTCTACTCGTTAGATCTTAGGTCCTTCTGAAAATGACTTAGGGCAGTCACCTATACAAGAATCTGAGGTGGCAAACAAGGCCTAGACAAGCTTGGCATTAGTTGCAGCCAGGCAAATTTCGGATTATGTGCAGCAGAAATCTAGCATCATGATATGACAAAAACAGATCTTCAAATGATGGTGTCAAAGTACTGAGGTGATCTGAGCATAATAATTTGTTGCTAAAATATATTTGATACAGATCTTTTCAACATACTGGATTCTGTCAGGGAAATCCTTGAAGCTTGCAACCTTTTTGTTCATCAGGCTCATCAGGCAGATTTAACAATACTGAAGCATATTCAACCATCGAATCAGCATCACCTCACCATAAATTAGCATCAAAGAACCAAGGACTCATCATATTTCACCATATTGAAAGATATTGAATCATCAACTCACCATCAATTCCCATCCGAGAACCACCAACTCACCATTTTGTTCGTAGTGCTTTCAATAGCAAACCTTGGGTGCTGCGAAGTCCATGAGCGATGGCATGTGGCACATCGTTGGTGGCGAAAAGGAAGGGCTCATCGTTCGACAAGGCGCCCCCAGCAGTTGGGGGATGCCCATGGTTGGATCGGAATCTGCCCATTTCCAGCTGGACTTGGCCATGGGTCAATATTAATCAACCAAGTAATAGGGGATTTCCACCAACAAAACTATGGGGAAAATAATGGTTAAAGATAAAAGAACCAGGGGTACCGGGTTTTGACCCACTGCCATCTGTGATTGGAAGTGTTGACCGCGGCGGATTTCCAGTGGATTCCACAGTGAAACTTGTTCTGCCTTGATGATGCTGGAGCTTCTTCTTTCATGCCTCGCAACGCGGGATGGAGCGGAAGATGCAATTCGATTTCCGACGGTTCAGTCACACATGTTGTGACCTACTGACTACCTCTGACTACTAGACTTCTCACAATGACAAATCAACATAAATGAGCATCATGCATCATCATTCACCATTTTTCCTGCCTGCTTCAATGGTAATCAAACCGTTTCATCTACCATTTCCAAATTCCCAATAAATCCCGACATCAAACAACCTGAAGCATTGTGAACCAAGCAACGTGAACCAACCTGAACCAACCTGAACCAACCTGAACCAACCAATCTGAACCAACCCTGACCAACCAACCAAACAATCAACCAATCTGAACCAACCCCAACCAACCAACCAATCAACCAACCATCCCCAACGCTTGGAACTCGTCGCAGGCGCAGCTTTGGACTCCCAGCTGCTGGGCAGATTGGCTCAGCACTCTTTGGTTCAGCA
>VSDK01029795.1:9381-32142 GCA_009767595.1 Symbiodinium kawagutii | reverse complement strand
CAGCTCAGCTGCTCGGATGCCCTGCCGCGCCTGCAGTACAGGCACCCGCCTGGGAAACGCCGGTGTCGGAAGCGCCGTTGAGGGATGATTTCTAGGGAAACCATGGGATTTTCTATGGTTAAGTATAGGTTAAGTATGGATAAGTGTGGTGAACTATGGAACATAACATGAATTAGCCAACAGTTTCATGTACACTCCAGTGTTTTAACGGTTCACTGGCTGGAAAATCACCATGTTCTATGGAGAAAACACAGCCCTCACAGCGGCCGTTTACTTCGTCAGCACCAGCACTCCAAAGCTCCATCCAATTCCATCCAATTCCATCCATGCATGCCCATTGTGTGTACTCAACATTGTGCTTACAGTATATTCATGATATATATGTGTATTTCATATTTTCTTATACCCATAATCTATTTCGGACGATCACTCGGCACATGCGGGCGTTTCCATCCATCCATCCATCCATCCATCCATCCATCCATCCATCCATCCATCCATCCATCCATCCATCCATCCATGCATGCCCATTGTGTGTACTCAACATTGTGCTTACAGTATATTCATGATATATGTGTATTTCATATTTTCTTATACCCATAATCTATTTCGGACGATCACTCCGCACATGCGGGCGTTTCTCAAAACAGAGGACCCCTAAAATCAACCATCGATCACCTTTCCTGGAGACCGGCCGCCAGGGATCGGGCGTTTCCATCCATCCATCCATCCATCCATCCATCCATCCATCCATCCATCCATCCATCCATCCATCCATCCATGCATGCCCATTGTGTGTACTCAACATTGTGCTTACAGTATATTCATGATATATGTGTATTTCATATTTTCTTATACCCATAATCTATTTCGGACGATCACTCCGCACATGCGGGCGTTTCTCAAAACAGAGGACCCCTAAAATCAACCATCGATCACCTTTCCTGGAGACCGGCCGCCAGGGATGACAACTCCCCGATGGCTTGAGAAACACACCACCGCGACCTGGCAGGCTGGTGACTGGAAGTGGTCCCGTTGAGGGATGGATCAGCACCAAGCTGGGGCAGAAAGTCTTGGCCTCGGTGTCCCTGGGATGCGCAAGACCTTGGATGTCATGGTTAGTAGGTTGGGTTGGCTGACATCACTTGATGTTTTGTTGGTTGCTATGGCTGATTTTTGTTGGGTTCGGGGTTGGTCGTGGCATCTTGTGGCACGTTGTGGCTGTGATTGGCTTGTAGTGAATGTACAGAAACTAGGCGTATTTGGTTCATCAATCGCCTGCTCAGTTCTGGATCCACAAGGGTGCTGTAGATAATTCGGACACCATGCGTAGGGAGATGTTGGGACACATTGGTGTTGGATTTTGGGGAGAGATTGCCATGACAGATTGGCTACTATCCGAAGGGGAAGTGATGAGACTGTGACACATATACATGTAATTTACATGTGCATCAATTTGCGTATGTAATCTGGGACACTTGCATACTGTCAGGAAGTTGAGAGAGGCCGATGGATTTGCATGGTATCATTATCTATCATTATCTACTTTTTGTTCAAGCTAGCTTGGAATTATGACGGCCTTGGCTGTTGATTTCGCATGAAACATGTTTACATTTTACTAAACTTGAACATGTATGTACTCATGTAGAAGCATCCATCCATCGAAATCCATGCCTACAAGCTCATAGTGATATAATGGTACAAGTACCTCGTGCTCCCAACTACTGAACAATTTCAGTTTCCGCTGATTTCTTGGTTGGCAAGGTCATGGTTGTATGTTCACTCACCACCAAAGCGCTCGTGCATCGTGTCAACCTCAGCAGCCAGACATGACGGTTTGGTCCCTTGAATTTGGCAATCAGTGGTCCTATATTTGCAATCCAGGTGGCACTCCTATCGTTTTGATGATGTTTGATGATACAAGTTAGTTCCATTGAATATATGTGTACTTCAGATATCACATGTGATACGTTCATGTAAGTATCTCATCTCTGCAAGCTGACCATGCAACGCGCACACAAAACATAACACTTTGCCCCACAATGGGCTGCCCCGTCCCCCATCAACATCAGGTGTGCCACCGAGACGGGGTCAATGGCGATGCCGGCGCATTTGGCAGAGGTTTTGGACAAAGGTACCAAGCATCTTCCAGCTTTTGCCTGCGATCAGGATGCTTGGCGTCATCGCCCAGGTGTTTTGCTGATTGATTGGTAGGTTCATTGAATCATTCATAGCTTTTGTTTGCTTTGAACTTGTACGACGAGGAAAAAAGACATTTCATTTTGACCGCGACTCTATTTGTCAAAAACAACTTGTTGATGTCTGACTGTAACTTTAAATGCATTTCCATATTTTCGTGAAGAGCCCCACATATGAGAAGCAGGAAACTCATTTGCTGGAATTACAGTAGGGGCACTTGGGGAATCATGTGACGGGAAGCACGAGTCCCATACTATCGGGTTTGTTTGTCCAGCGTTTGTTGTGCTTTCTCTTGTGTTTGCATGTGTGTGTATATATATATATATGTGTTTGGGTGTTTATGTTTATGCTGTGCAATGCCAACGTTTTCCGTACTGTACCTTTTGGGTGTTGATTTTCCCTTTTGATAATGTCGAAGTGAGATGTTGTTGGTGGTTGTCTTTGCGGATGCTGCATGTGGAATTACCACCTATACTTGGACAAGCGGAGATGGGTGTTTCTCATAATAGGGAACTCCCAAAGTGGTTGCCTTATTCTTCCTCATGAATATTCTTCCTCATGAATCATTGATTTTGGATGACTTGGGGGTACGTACCCCTATGCCTTCAGAAACCACCATACGCCCATGAACGATGGTCTCAAAGTTTCACCACCCTGAAAGAGCCAGGTGATTTCTATACTTGGATGTGCACCCCCGCTTAGTAAGTGGTCCCTTCCCATGGTTTTTAGGGGTTATAAGCAAGCTGCCCTATAAGACTTATAACCATGTACATCCCAGTACTGAGTCTTATAGGGTAGTTACCCTATCAGTACCATGTCTTACAGATATCAGTAAGCTACCCCATGGTTATAGCCCCATCTGCACATCCAAGTACTGCGTCTGTCCCCAGGACGATCTGCAGATGTTCGATGCCATCCGTCACGAGTTGGGCCAAGGCCAACGGCCCTTCAGCGGCAACTGGCGCCCTGCGGAGGATGGCAAGTGGAAAACGCCTTGGAGGTGCAGCTGGGGCGTTGAGCCGCAAGGGTACCGTGAACCGCTGGAACAAAATGAATTGCTGTAGAAATTGATTGGATTTTGAAGTAAAACCCGGATAGCAAGCACATGAAAATAGTGTTTGACCTTTGGTGCTTCATTTGTTAGACTAACCATTGAGTAGTTTCCAAACGATTTTGTTTGCCAGTCAGCTGGTTTTGCTGGAAAAAAATATTGCTTTAGCAGCACACTGCAGGCATGGCGCCACCAAGTTTGGGAAGCCCTGCGTTGGCACTGCCTGGTCCAAAGCGTCATGACTCTCCAGCTCTTCAGCTATCGTTCTGATTGAAAAGATTACTTGATGCCTATCAGGACTCCCACCGGGATTCTACGGGTGCTCAAAATTCCGAACATGATGATAATGCGATGAATATGCATGGAATGTACCTAAATACCTCCCGACTGGTGATGTATCTAGCGTCAATCTTGACTAAACGCATGGGTGGCTTCCCTGCAAAACGGGGGGAGTCCCGATGTAGCCACATGCTGCACTGGACACGCGCAGGAATGGCTTGGGCAGCGAACAAGTGGAGGCCTCCAATGGGCAGAAGCTACCACACTTGGCGTCTCAGACTGATCTTAGGATGAGCCTTTCTGGCTTGTGCTTTGGAGGGAGCTAAGGAGCTAGGGATATCCACATGCTCTTTCAGGGAGAGCTAGGGAGCTACCAGAAGGATTTCAACCAAATGATTGATAGGTCAATGTGTTGATGTTATGCTGATTGTTGGTCTTTGTTCTTTGAAAAACAACAACTTTTTGACTTTCTTTTACCATCTCGGCATGTTTACACCTTCAACGATCAACATGTATGCTTAACATAGTTAATTACGCGAAATCAGATAGAGACATACACACGCATGTAAGCTCATACGCACATGTTTGTACATGTAGCAACATATTATCCAGTTTGGCCAATGCCATACAACATCATATAACCATGTGTGGTATAGTGCTTTTGGACTCTATCAGTGTGTACTTGTTTCATGATATGATATACCAATATACCTTGGTATGTTTGTTTAAGTGATGTTGAATTACATTGTACTGATTACTGTACTGCCTTGCCTTTCGTGTAGAAGTCCAGTGTAAGGCACGTTTAACACCGGTCAGGCCCCCATGTTTCTCACAAGCTGTAGCCAAAGCCACGTTTTGATTTCCTTGTTTTTGTTCCATGGCTTGGAGAACCTGATTGAATGATTATGCCATCCATTGCAAGAAAAAGGTTTGGATCAGTACAATACAATTCATCTAGTCCGTGTTTTTCCAATAAAAGCATGTGTTGTTGATAGCTCTTGTCAAAGCTACGGCTACTTGGGATCGTTTGTTGACACAGGGACACCACCAGTGATTAGGGATCGCTACCAAGGCTAAAACTTTGCAAAAGCTCGCGGATGTGGTGAACGCTGAGATGCAGCAGTGGTGGGCCAACATCTATGAGGCGTGAGCCCCGCATGGCGCAGATGCGCTGTCCAAACCAAGCTGCTGCATGTGGCTTCTCATCGGTCATTGTGGTTGCAGTCTCTGTTAAGCAATGGGTCTGCGTACTGCTCACTTGGGCTGTTTGGAATCCTTGATCGTTCAAAAGTCTTGGGTTTTGGTATGGAAACATGATAAATAGGGATAATTAATGTGTTGCCGGATTTTCATAGTGAAACATTTTTGTTAATCCCATTTTGTGCAAGTTGTTTAGGTAATTGATTCAAGTATTGAGGTCTTGTCAGTAATTGCGCACAAAAATGTCAAAGAACATTTTCCGAGAAGATGACATGACTACAGGATCACCTCTTGGATTTCTTGAGCAAGTGGGTCGATGGTACTGCAACTGTAGCACGGCCAACTTGATCGTATAAGCATCGTGCCGCTGACAAGACTTGGTGACTTGGTTGTCTTCAGCATATACCTTTTAGAAGTAGATATTGCTCCTCGCTCCACACTCCAAAACTAAACCTAATTCTCACAGCTACAGTTCCAACTATGGTTCCTAGAAAATATTCTCACTGCGCTTCATTTGACCACCTCAACCTGACCTCATGTGTGTAGCCCAACAGATTCATTCCAGGTCAATGGCTGACTGATTGATGCTGCTTAATATGCTGGTTAACAATCTGGCCAATAGTGGGTAACTAGCCTATTAACCATCTCAATCATGATCAGCTTATTGCACAGCTTAATTAAGCATCTTCTGATCCCATCATTGATCAGCTTACCCAGGTTAATCACCTGATTTAGCCATCATTGATCAGCTTATCTAGCTTTTAAGCCATCATGAAAGGTTGTGAATAGTTACTTGAATCATCACTACTTACCCATCATACCCAGCTTGTTAGTCATCACTTATTCAGCATCTTAGTCACATGATGGCTGTGGGTCAGTTCACCCTGTAGCCCTGGTTCCCCTATCATTAAGCATTGTTTTCCCTATGATTGGTTGGTCATTATCCCCCATTATTGGCTGGTTAATATTGACCCATAGCTATATTAGTCACATTATGAGCCCTCAATAAGGGCGGTCCATCCGCCACCACCCTGGGACCCACCTGGCACCACCCCGGGGGCACCAGGATGGCTCCGTGGGTTGCGAGTTTCACCACGACGGCCATGCGGAGATGAACATCACCGTGGGAGCCTCCTTTGGCGCGGCGAGGCGCGATGCAGGGGGTTTAGTGAGTTGATGTAGTTGATGTTGGTTGGTGTTAGTTGATAGTTGATGTCAGTTAGTGGATGTTAGTTGATGTCAGTTAGTGGATGTTAGTTGATGTCAGTTAGTGGATGTTAGTTGATGTCAGTTAGTGGATGTTAGTTGATGTCAGTTAGTGGATGTTAGTTGATGTCAGTTAGTGGATGTTAGTTGATGTCAGTTAGTGGATGTTAGTTGATGTCAGTTAGTGGATGTTAGTTGATGTCAGTTAGTGGATGTTAGTTGATGTCAGTTAGTGGATGTTAGTTGATGTCAGTTAGTGGATGTTAGTTGATGTCAGTTAGTGGATGTTAGTTGATGTCAGTTAGTGGATGTTAGTTGATGTCAGTTAGTGGATGTTAGTTGATGTCAGTTAGTGGATGTTAGTTGATGTCAGTTAGTGGATGTTAGTTGATGTCAGTTAGTGGATGTTAGTTGATGTCAGTTAGTGGATGTTAGTTGATGTCAGTTAGTGGATGTTAGTTGATGTCAGTTAGTGGATGTTAGTTGATGTCAGTTAGTGGATGTTAGTTGATGTCAGTTAGTGGATGTTAGTTGATGTCAGTTAGTGGATGTTAGTTGATGTCAGTTAGTGGATGTTAGTTGATGTCAGTTAGTGGATGTTAGTTGATGTCAGTTAGTGGATGTTAGTTGATGTCAGTTAGTGGATGTTAGTTGATGTCAGTTAGTGGATGTTAGTTGATGTCAGTTAGTGGATGTTAGTTGATGTTAGTTAGTGGATGTTAAATTGTTGATGAGAAAATTGTTGATGTCAGTTGGTTGTTTTGTTGCTTGGTCTGACAACTTGATGCAATTGTTAGTGATTAGTCGGCTGGTGAGTTCAGAGAGGTGACTTAAGTATTGTGCGTTTGATTTTCAGCTCATATTTACCCTAGCTTGATCGATTGCTCAAATTTGGTGGGATTGTAAGGCCATGACAACCTTGCTCATCTGCGTAGAACCGGTGCTCGGCACCGGTGCCAGACGATATAGAGAACAGGGAGGTTCGGGAAACCATGGTGTGCCTGGGGCGCCAGAAAGACCCAAGATGCGTTTTGCGTTTTTTTATCTTAGTTGGCTATAGAAGACATTGCTGGTGATCTAAAATGTGTCTATTTGTGCCAGACTCTTACGGGGGCATTGGACGTTGAAGTCGTTGTTGGAATCGGACATCTCATGACCGAGCGTTTCACCTGTCGCTTTCTCTTCTTTGGTTTTGTTAGTGTTATTGTTTCAACCAAACATGTGCTTTTGGCGGGCTCAGAACTTTGCACGATACCTCAACATCAAGCCCTTTCATGTTTGGCCAGTTGCCATCAGCGATCACAAACAGGTGAGGTTCCTGACTGGTGGTGGATACTTATAAGACATATACTCTCTCTATATATATATATATGTAGGTATACAAATATTTGGATGCAACGCATTCAATTTGTGTTGGTAGCTGATTTTTCCCAGCACATCATTTCATAGCCGTCCGAATGTTGGGCTGTTCTGCACTGTTGGAGGTGCATAACCGATGTATTGCTGCTTTCAATTGCCTATTCGCTGTTTGGTTCCCATACAGGACCCAGGCCGTCACCACAACGCAGCACTGGCAATGGGCTGCTGATGATCTGACATTTGCAATGGATGCAACGGAAAGTTGCATTATTTTGTAGCCAACCGGTCACCTCATGGAAATGGCAATTGTTTACATAATTGTTCGACATTTATCTGGAAATTGGTGGCTAAAACACTGATGATTGCAAGACATCATATTTCAAACACTACAAACACACTTAAATAATTAAGTTTCCATTCTATTCCATGTATCGTTTTTGTCGAGTTTCCCCCAAAAAACTTCATTTTTCCTGTCTAAAGGAGGCATCGTGCTGGGAAACTGGTGTATGAACATACTATCCATGTGGCATGCTGCAGCAGTCCGCAGGTATCTGACCTTTCACCACGAGTCCACTGGCTCAGAGAGGCGCCGGAGCTTTAGTTGTTCATGCAGGAAGATTAGGGATGTGTGGGGTTTTCAAGCCAGTTTGGTAACCCTCAAAAAATGGTTGGTTTAGTATGGAAGATTGGTAATTTGATATTGGATGATTTGGGGGGTGCTCTATTTTGAGAAGCCACCATGTATACAAGATTTACCTATGCGGTGTACATTCAAGCCCTTCGATTTGGGGATGTTGGAATCAGTTGAAGGTAGCACGCCCTGTAATTCCAAGAAAAATCAAGTAGACTTTGCACATGATTAAACCACTTGATATTTCAAGATGTAAAGCTACCTGTTCATGAGACTACTTGAAGGTAAACCTACTTGCTGCTTTTTCCCTGTTCTTTGCACAGAAATGAATGAAATGTTTTCTCACCAAGCGCCCAAGAACCATTGAACAGTGATCGTTCAATTCGCCGTCGCCAGACTCTATTTTACATGAATCCATCCATCCATCCATCCATCCATCCATCCATCCATCCATCCATCCATCCATCCATCCATGCATTGTCCATCCATCCATCTATCAATCTTTTTGTTTGTTCATATGAAAACATCTCAGGTGATTCTGAATGGCCCGTGTTTGCTTGCGTTCAACCCTATTACCTTTGGAGATAGGGGATAGGGGTAAATCCATGGATCCCAGTGTGGTCAACAAAGGATTCGATGCACCTGGTCATTGACCTTGAACCAACCTCCATTTGAACCAAGTCATGTCAGCAATGAAATCATGAGTCGCAGAGCATGTCAAGTTTTAAGGTTTTGCGTAGAAAATGCCACAATTCGTATCAACTTGATGTGATTTGCTGAGTCAACTTCAAGAAAACGCAGTGTAAGTCCATGCATCGAAGATATGCTTGCAATTCCAAGTGGCCAGCATGTTTGCTATGTTGAGTGGTTTATTTGCAAACTCTGCCTCCGCACACAAACGATTTGAACCTTTCCTGGGAATGGCAGTCTTCAGGAATAAATAAGTATATATAAGTATATAAATAAGGACTATATAACAAGTATTGATAAATATTACAGTAATAAGTATTCATAAGTATAAAGGTACGCCTTCGTACCAACCAGCAGACTTTGTCACACCAGGTCATACCTGCAACGGAACGGCGACATCTTTGCCTTTGACCATTCGGTGGATGAGAAGTTCATGCATGGCGTGTATCCCGTGCCGTTGGAGCCTGGAATCGAACATGGATCACTGGTGCGGGTACGCCCCAAGTGGTCCCCTTGAAGATGGGAAAGCAAAAAAAAATCATGTGCGTACTAGCATTTCTGGACCATGTAAATGGCCGATGGGGGAAGCATTGCTGCGGTAGCATCTTGGTTGACATTGCGACCAATCACAGACCCGACAGGATTCCTGAGAAACTTTACATGAAATGCTGGGTGTGATCATCCCTAGTAGCCAGTGGTCCATGAACACTGGTGCTCGATGCCAACCAAGTTTTAATACAGCAAACCTGTTTGGGGAGCTGATATCCAACAACTCGGATAGCTGTCGCATGGTGTTGAGGCCATTTGATCTTGGTCAGGGATCATCCCCAAAATCAGCCACGCTGCAGTTCATCCTACTAACATTTGCTCCGATAGCTAGAAACTCGTGTTTGTTATAGTTAGTAAATGTTTAATTCATGTTTGATTGATGAGCGACAAATGGTTTGTTGGTTGACTGGTGTGTTTCATAGAGGCTACAACCACCAACCAGTAAATGGTTGATCAATGGTAAATACAATTGATTGATAACCATCATTGACCATGTATCAATTGTATTCACCATTGATCAACATAAGTTCACCAGTTGACCATTGATTGATAACCATAACATCCATGGGTGGCCATTCATCAACACAAGTTCACCACTCATCACCATTCGTCACCATTGTTGGCCGCCAAGCCGCCAAGCTTCCATGGCCGTTGCAGGAGCTGGGCCCCCGCATCTCTGTGATCATCATGGGCCGTTTGCGGTCCATACAGCGAGGCATCCATTCCAACTTCTTGCAGGACAGGGCTGCTGGTTGTTGGTGCTATCTGACAGTTGGCAAATATTCAACCAGAACAATCTCATGAATTACGTATATAAGGCATATATAGATTTAATAGACATATGTATAGATGTATACATATATATATATATATATACATGATTTGGTGATACTTATAGATACTCATTGTGATGTGTGTTGCTTATGTTTTTCTAGCTGTTATAATCCATTATATGTTCAATCAGTTGCGTGCGCTTGATCATCATTCGTGATCATTGGTAGTGATGGTCATCAATGCTGAGCAATCATGGGACAAGCACGACTCGCTGAAAGGACCATCATTATTGACTCTAATGGATTCTTCTTGCATGACAGAGGTATAGTTTTTAATCAATGTCAAAATTGAAATCACAACTGAACATGAGTTATCAGAAACTATGCATCCCTACTAACATGAGTATGAAATGCGATTGTGAGAACGCAGAAACAATTGATCATGACCCCATCAATCATCACACAGCTCAACGACTGATGTTTGTCCATGAGTTTTCTCAAAAATAAGAGTTTTTAGTTGAGCAACCGAGGGAACGATGAGTGTTGCAGCACAGAACTTCTGCAAGTTTCACACGTTCCATCAGTCAAGGATCTCACGGGATGCAATCAGTATGACTCAGACCCGGACCGTTTTTTTCCTCGAAATTGCCATCGTTGACCATTATGAACCACCACTAATCACTATTCATCATTATCAACCAATATCAGCTTAGCCATGATTAACCATCATCAACCATTGATTCTGGTGGCTTGACCGGTGGTCAACGACAGCTCCCCCCAGGACCAGCAGCAGAACCGTTCCAAGTTCTTCCGCGACTGCGTCGAGCAGATCCAGCGCCTGCAGCGATCCATCGAAAGCCAGGCGTGCGAACCGTACGTGGAGGGCGGGTTCCGGGCACGGTAGCACGGGCACCGCAACACGTGGCCAGCTGGGTCAATCTTAACCGACCAATAGGGGATTTTAATGGTGAACAGTGGGAATTAGTAGGGGATAGTGGTTGATAATGGTTAATTATTAATGGTTAAGTTAACAATGGTTACTGGTTAATTCATGATTCGTCGTCGTTCCAAGGTTCTTTATTGTATATGAGTCAATGATTTGACCAAATGTAAGAAGTTTGAAACTTTGCCTTCACCCAAATGGTTGGAACAGTCTTATAGATTGTCGGGATACATCCTAATCCTACGGCGCTGTAGATCATATAGGAGACGCTCGATTCTCCACATTAAGAAGGTACAGATCGCTTCGTGTTCTGGTGCTTAAGTTATGGTCGGTGCTTATGGTTGCCCTCGATGTTGGATGGTCATCATACTCGTGATTTGGTACATCAGTTAACTGGTACTACATCACTGCTGTGATCAATACCAACTAATTATTTGGAAACACGTTTTGGAGGTGGACATCAGATGCTTTTGTTGACTTCACGAGGCTACCGGGCTTGTGAGGCCTGTAGCTCAGTGTTCCATGTTCCAAGGTGCAGATTTGTTTGTCGACCCAGAAATCTATCTATTGTCCTATGTGTGTTCTATATTTGTTAATTTTCCACTCTTGCACCATATTGCTATGAGATCATTGAATTTACACATTTGTCTATTTGATCTCTCACTTGATGTATCTCTACTTGCAAACAAGTATATCTTTAACGATGACAGCCTTCCAAGATTGGAACGTAAATGACTACAGCACAAATGACCAAATGACACAATCATTCATGGCATGTTCACCCACATGGGCAGACAGCGGCTCGATGATAACAATGGTTTTCATCACTATCGACTGATCAATGTGTATTGTGGATGGTTTCTGGGTCAAAAAGTATTGTATTTTGGTTTATGTTTTTGTCTGCAAGCTGGATTTGTTCATGAAAGGACGTGAATGTCAATGATCAATGACACCCAGGTTTGTTGATACACAGGGTTACCGCCGAACAAACGTACCAGCAAAGCCTTTCGGAAGTAATCCTTTTTTAACAAAGCAGTTTGGCTTCATCTATTGCTGGTTGATTGAAATAGTACTATTGGCTTCATTTATTGGCTTCATCTATTGGCTTCGTCTATTGGCTTCATCTATTGGCTGCATCTATTGGCTTCATTTGTTAACAATAGTACTCCTTAACTTTCTGTTGCTGCTTGTTGAAACCAGCAGCTGGCCAGGCTTCTCTGGTGGACAAGGACCAGCTGACAGATGTGGCATCTCAGACAGTTAGTGGTGCCCTGCAGTTAGTTTATTTGGGTAGCACCTGCGGTAATTACCAGTCATGGCCCATATACAGCAATAATAGTTGAGTGGCTTTAATGGCCGACCTAGAACTGGAGACCGTCATTTCCTTCGTTGCGGTTCGCATTTTTCAGACGTTGTTCAGAGTTCGCATTGGCGAAGGACTTGCTGATAGAAGATCCCGCCGTGGAAGTGCGGCTCGCAGCGGGGTATTGATGCGACCCGGAACAGAATCAAAAAACAATAGTAATGATTGGATTGTCAGTAATACTGATGGTAATGATAATTGGATGATCAGAGTCCAATACACAACGGTTGGATTGTCAGTAATACAAGGCTGTGCCTCTCAATTATACATATTATTGGTCCGTATGTACTTGGATGAAGTATTCCTGTACTGTAGATGAGGGTGACGCTGGTTGTTTTTGCTGTGCAAGCGATACTGAGCTAGGGACACAAGAACTGACTTGCAACTGGAAGATGGGGATCAGATATGTGGTTCCAGATTGGTGATCAATGATCAAACGCGTCCAGTGTTGTAAAAGGAACGGTCATTGAACTTGTTGATTGTGATGCATTGTGGTGTTTCAACTGGCTGAACTTAACTAGATGAATGCAGATAGTCCAAAAAGTAAGTTGCCCTAATTTCTTCGGGACTCGCAAGACGATACCCTCCGCCAGAAATGAGCAGGCTGCGTCCCAAACTTGGCAAACGACAATAGCCTCACCAAGTTCCGTTTTCATTAGGCCAGACAGTAGATATAGTTTGTTGCTTGTGTTAAAGGTAAAGATACCATTGAATACCGTTGGATACCCTTGGATACCCTTGAACACCCCTTTATGGATGGTTTACTGTGGTCTAAACCATCACCGTTGCCAGCGATACCCGTCGATATCACTTAGAAACCGTCAACTCTGGTAGAATTGTCCATCATGTTGCGGAATGATCTCAGTCTGACATGTTGCTTCTAGCTTTGTATAGTGATGAGTCAGAAGCCACACTTTTGCGGTGAAACAAAATCGTTGTGAGTAAAAAGTGTCATCACATCCCCCATCATTACGATTTTTGATACCATTCCTCAATATATCCCACAATGATAGCTTGAACCCAAACCTGTCACTTCTATCCATGTTTGAAAAACTAACTCTAAGCCATACTGAAGTATAACCATGAATCTATAGCGAAGAACTCAAACTCAAAACCTGCCACTGTTATGACTTATAAAATCTTATAAACATGCGCGAGGATCGCATGGCAACCCATGGCCTTCATGGCCCACGACTGGCCTTCGAATCGGTCGCTGCCCCGTCGCAACGCCGGAGCAGTTTCAAGGCCTTGGAGCAGCTCAGAGCAGAGCTCTTGCAGCGCAAAGACGACCTGTGCCGTGCCGTGAAGCACTTGCTGGACGCCGCAGGGGTGGCAGCGGAAGGGGAAGCAGCGGCTGAGAAATGGATCGCAGGTCCCATGTGGGCTTCGTAGGCTCCATGAACGATCTATGTGGAGGTGAGTGTTTGGAAAGAAGGCGATCTGAGATCGGGTTTTGGCTATCATTGATTCAGAAAGGTGTGGTTGAGTTTTGGAATGGTCACTACTCTGGTTGATGTTTGCTAATTCATGGCGGCTGATCCAGCTCTTGGGTTCGCAATGGGTCATGGACGGATGAGTCATGGATCATGTTTTCACGGTTTAGTGCAGTCTACTAGTTCATGGTCCCCCTTGGATACGTGTCCATCCCCAACCTGCCCTTGGCGAGTACCGGTTGCCCATCGTAGAGGTAGGTGCAAGGATCAGGAGTGATGGTTACAGTCTTGGGTTTTAGTCTTATGACATCTTATTACCCGCTTTACCCGTAATTGCACTCCACCGAGCCAATAATTAACAAATAAATGCTTACTATGCACTCGTCAATTGACACTTCCCAATAGACAACGATGGATTTCCATGAAAATTATATATTAAACCATGCCAATCAACCACTATCGACTTCCCAAAATCTCCTCACCATTACCAACTTGATATTTATACCAACCATTTCACACACCGATAATCATACCAGTTGTTGTCAGCAATCATACCAATCAACCACTGATTGTTCTCCGATTGGATGTGAGTTTTCTTGATAAAAAGTGCGAAGTAATCACTAATATCAACAGTATCAAGAAAACCATCAACCACTGGTTGTTCCCAGTCATGTTAACATGTATTAGCCAGTAATGAGTCCCCAAACACGTCCTGCACTGGTTCAACGCAGGATGATCTTGAGGAAGCACCCAGCAGGTGGAGCAGACGGGAGGGATGGTAAGCCGAGAGCCGATGAATCGGTGCAAAATCTGAGACCTATTGGCTATGGGTCAAGCAGTTAATCAACCAATACTGGGGGATAAGTTTACCAACAAAACTATAGGGAAACCAATGGTTAATGATGGGGAACCAGGGGGACTAAGGGTTTTGACCCAAAGCCTATTCTCGAATCTGGACTTGGACTAAGACAATTATCCTGAGAAATGGTGAATTTGGACTTGGACGAAGATTATTTTTTGGACCTACCCAAGGTTAATAATACAAGCAATCCTATGAGTGATGGAATTCGCGTTGTAGGTTTCACAAAGGCGTGGCACTGCTCCAATGCTGCCACTGGCCAATGCTGCATTGCTGGTGTCCCATCACCAGAAACTTGGTTGAGTAGGCACCTTCCAGGTATAGGAAAGTAATGAAAAGTGTTCTTCCATCCTGCATTTGGGAGGGTCAATTTTTCTCCGGTAAAGTTTTATGGAACCTGTCAGAGTTGATGTCACACCTTCTGATTCTGAGTTGGCAGAGCAACGTTTGTTTTGCACAAATCCTGCTATTTCGTGAATGTGGCACAGCCCAATTGATCCAATTGATCAATCTGCTTTCATGTTTAACACATTTGTTGTTGCTGTGCCAATCCTTCCACTTACCTCCAGAGTAGGTAGCCAGGGAAGTAAGCCCAAGTAGGGACAGTTGCCCAAAGGGGTAGCCTGAAGGATAGGCTGTGCTAACCCTGCCGCCAGTCGCGACGGCGGAAGCAGCTTTGCCAAGCTGCAGATGAAGGGCATCAACCTCATGAAGCAGCAGTGGCTGGGAATCACCGGTGGTAATGGTTGACGGGTAGCTGGTACTGGTCACTGAACAGTATAGTTTCTAAAGGGTTGATATTTGGTAGATAGCTAATTATTTGAAAATAGTACTGAATACCGTACCTAATAATTACTTATTATACAACAATAGTAGTTCATGATTAGCTCTGGTTTGTAGTTGTTGATCAATGGTTGATAACGAGAGCTTACAGCCACCACAAGTTTAATCCTGTATTCAGCGATGAAACGATACATGGAATCCTTCCATTTCTGTCGATTTTCAACGAAATGGAGAGTTGGATTTCCTGTGACACCTGAGATTCTCACAGGTTGTAGGATCTCAATAGCAACTTGAAATTCGACACAAACTCTCAGTGGAAAGTGGTATCATGGCTGTTCCCAGCGCACCCCTTAAGTGTTTGTCATGTTTGAGAATAATGATGCTTATTGTATAACTACCAAAAAGTTGGAGTTCTACCAAGGGTTTTGAGCACCGACCAGGTATATCAATGGCAATTGCTTTACAATCCTTTTCATGAAGATGTTTCCACTTGTGGTTGGAACCCTTGGGCTGAACACATGTGTTGGGTTCACCTGCCGGTCGCCGAACACGCGGAACTGAACCGACAGGGTCGAGCTTGCAACAGTTCCATGGGCCATGGGGGTGCCGTCGCTAAGGCAGCTGTTGCTGAGAGATTTGAAGGAACTGGTGTCCAAGGAGGCAACGACTGGCAGCAACCCTGAGGGAATTGGAATGTTCGATGTGAAGAAATGCTGTGTGGAGGCCTTCCGACGACTTTCCATGACTGGACGTGGGATGATGAAATGGCTATGGGTCAATATTAAGCAACCAATAATGGGGGTTAATAACCGACAATAACAAGGAAACCAATGGTAAATGATGGGGAACCAGGGGTACGGGGTTTTGACCCACAGCCAATTCATTTGACTATTGTAGTTTTGGAAGAGTTGAATCATGGTGAATGCACAGACCTCTGATTTTTGTTGCTTCAGCTTTATGGGATTGCCGCTACTGTACCCGGTGTGATCGTTGGGTTGGTACAGGTTTGTTGCTGCAACATGCAACTCTCATCATGCTGTCGGTTCCATGTGAAAGTCCACGTTGATCATCCCAGCTCCCAGCAGTGGTGCTGGTCATGAAATGCCGACATGGGCTTTAATGTGCTTGGATGTTTCTTTGTTGCCAGCTTCGCATAGATTTGGTTCTATTCAAGGCATACCAGCATTGACATGGTATGTTTGTCTAGCTATGTATGACTATCTATTCAATCTATTTGGCATGACCGACCCTGTCATTGTATATTTCTAGGTATGAGAAAGGAAACATAGTTGACAACTAGAAACAAGTTTCTTATTTTCGATAGACTTAGAAACATACCAGCAATATAGGTGGGTTTGTGCCAAGATAGTGGTACCCATTGAAGCAACGGTGTCCAATCGTAAAACTATCATTTTGTTTCTGGGTTATTGGTTACCCTATGGCTTGGCACAGACCCAGGCAGATACACCGTGGATTTCTCGTTTCAAGCTTCGTTTGCCAGGAGAAGATGCATCGGAAGTCGCAGACCTGATGTTGTTTCTGGCGCTCAAGTCGCACGTGTCTCTGGGGTGCGCCCGGTTAGCCCGGTTATTCTCAGATGTTCGTGGGACACGTAGTCACTTGGAGATGTGACTTGGAGATGTTTATGAATTCAGATGATATAACTTGTTTGAGAACATGTCATAACATTTTGTGTTAGTCATATTCTGACCTTGTTCCGGTTTGATAGACAAATTGGGTGCTTGTCAGCTTGTCTAATATTCTAATTTGCATGTCTTGTCATCCTTACTGTGCAATATTTGGTTTGATGAATAGTGTAGAATGTTTCATGATTCGATATCTTACTTGTTTGGTTCTTGTTACCGTTCCCCGAGGCATCCTAGAGCTGTCCAAGAATGCAAAAACAATAATTCGGGATGGTTTCATACAACCCGCAGAAAAGCATTTCAAAGCAACACACCATGGCCATCTTCAAGGACTTGCAGTGACCCCAACTAGGGATAGTCTACTAGCCTTGTCAAGTTTAGCCGGGACGATATAGTTGTTGATGGCGAATGTGTGTAGTGAAACGTAATGGGTATGGTATTAGATATACACTTTGGCAGAGATTCTAAACAGTTCAATCACTTGATTAGTTAATAATTCACAGTTGGGCAAGAAGTCGTACAGGGCCGATCCTGCCCAGTTGTGGGCTGTTCCTGTCACCTGCTGGTGCTTTCATCTCGGAAATTGACTTCCAACTAGGATGGGATGCAGACCCTGGAGAGCCGGCTTTGTTGAAAGCCACTGAGCCTATGATCACAGCTGCCACCAACATAAGACCGTAACACCCACTTACTACGGCTGAAAGTGCGCCAAACCACAAATTGATCGGCAAGAAAAAAGAACAACCATGATCAAGAGAAATATCATCACAGTACTTGTGGGTGGCTCCACCACTTTTGTTTGAATTCTAAATCAAGTGTGTTTTTTGAATCTTTTTTGGACTAATAGATCCTGTATTCAATATACCAATGCCGGCACCCACATGTAGTGCCGGATTCTCCAGAACCTGGAACGACCATGTGCAACTGGAATAGCCACCTGGCGAGCTACTCTCAGGGGGAACATTTTGACCACAAAAGCGTTGCCATGGCGGGGTTCAAGTGGGTTCCTCATGGTTGATACCATGGCTCAAGTTTTGCAATCGTTGCGGTTTCATGGTTTCGTTGCTGGTTAGGAAAGGCATCAATGCATGCCTCACATTGGCTAGAGCCTGCTCCGCGCATGTATAACTGTCTAGCCAACTGATGTTGCAGTGGGTCGTCAGAGTTTACTGTAATTCTCGAGTTGGTAACAGTTCCCACATCTTCCCACGATCTCGAGGTACGATTGGCAACCATCAACAGCAAGGCACTTGCTCAGCAACGACTAGAAGGTGAGTTGCTGGGCAGTTGCTGAGTATGTCAGCTGACTTGGAGTACCCCCATGGTCCATAGCTCTGGACACACATATAATGGTTTCTCAAACAAGGGGTACCCCGAGAATCATCCAACATTCATCATGCTTAGTGATAAACCATCCATTTTAGGGGCTCCCAATTCTAAGAATTCCCCATATAATCACAACTTTGTGGCGGTAGTCTTGTCTTTTCAGGTGGCCGGCTATATTATCCTTTGTCTCTGTTGATGATCGTTCACCGAACCTCCCGTAGCATCAAAGGAGCCTGCATGATTAGTAGCCACAACCCATAACTGCTTGATGATTTTTAACACCGTTTGCTTTTCACCAATATTTCGGGAGTCAGATTTGATTATCGTTGTTCAATATGTTTGTTTTTCACCAACATTGCCGGTTTTTAGTATGGTTGGTTGATATTTGATTAAGTCATATTTTTCAGAGGAGTTGAAACCAATAAGCAGATAACGAGTCCACTGGATGTTTGGACAGAGGAACCCAGAGTCCAAAACACCGCAGATGTTTTGCATCAGACATCCAGCCGCTGTTTTTATTTGTTGTTTTCGGATGGTCCAACAACTCAAGCCTTTGATACAATCCATCGAAACGAAGAGGAAGCTCCTCATTTGTGACAGGGATGGTACATGTCCCATAATCCCAAGACATGGAAATGGATTATCCAACGGTTGCTTTCTGGTTTGGCATAGTTTGGCCATCAATTCATAATTATGCATCACTCACCAGCTCAAGCAACAGTAAGAATCAACATCAACCAAGCAAATGAGAGATGTATTCCATCTCAACCTGGAATCATTTAAGCTACTTTATACGGCGTAACTAACAATGGTCATACCCCCCGCTGCACATCCAAGTAGCCATCAACGAAGCAACAATTTGGCCATCAATGGCCATCAACCAAGCAACAATCAACATCAATTGCCAGCCAGAAGCTTCTGAGTTGCACCGAGGTCAGGTTTCTCCTCAAGCCGCTAGTAATGTGTTGCGGCTTTGATCCTCACAAATCACCCGGGTTGGGAGCACTAGCATACATTAGTTAGTCATCATCAATGCCGGTCATCATCAATGCTGGTCATTGATCATGATCAACCAGTTTAGGCAATTATCAACCAGTCTTAACCATTATGCAACTGATGCTGTTTGTCATGCACAAGAAATTAGTCAAGTTATACCTGATTGCAAAAGTGGTTCAAGACCAGCTGCTCCTTCCGGCCAGACCCCAGACAAGTGGGCAGCTTCAAAATATCCCATGTATCCAATTGACTGTTTTGTAATTTCCCAAATCTTCCCAGGTTGTTTTCGTTGTTATCGTGTAATTGCACTATATAACATTTCCAGTGGTTTCTTCTCTACCAGCCTGGTAGATTCAAAGCTAATTCAACAGTTTGCGCTCGGTAATTCTATAGCCTGGTAGATTTGGCAATTTCACAGACTTTGCTTACTTAATGATCGATCCGTATTGTCAATCAGCCACCACTAGTTCAAACATAATTAGGTTAAGATTGAATGATTCACCATCACACGTAATTACGGAGTTTGTATGGGTTCATTCATATGGATCCAAGGCACTGTTATGGTTTATTGGAATTTTGACTATGGATCCAAACCGCTATTATATGAGTTTACATCTATACTAATATAGTTGATATGGCCAATTAATTCAACAAACTCCATGTTTTTGCGACAGCCGTTCCTCCTGCCAGTTCCATCATGGCAGCCGGACGCGGTGATGGATGATCTAGGCGCACAAGCTCCGGCGCTGTCGCGGTGAGATCATGGCGAAGCCTTGGAAAACGCGGCTGAAACAGCGGTCAGTTGTGAGCACCGCCGCGCTACGGAAAAAGGTCCGGAGGTTTTGGGAGCACCGCTGACCTGGGTGATGGAGAACATTTCAACCCCACACAAATTGCTACAGCCTGGTTGGTTTACCCTGAAGATGCTCTAATATCAGTTGCTTATTGGCACTTGTCCAACTTGACCAAGGATGGAAATGGTATTTGTTTCGTTTTTGACTTTGCGAACTAAGCCATGAATCGCAGCACTATCGCCAGTGAAGCCGGGTGCAGTACAGTGGCTGAATCGCAACCCGCTGGGTTCATCCGGCATCCCATCCGCCCAAAGGTCCTCAGAAAGTCCCTCCTGCGCTTCCCCTTCGCCCGTTGAGAGCAGTGTCTTTGCTGCAGATTCGTAGTTTGACAAGGAAAAAGTACTTGGATGTGCAGCTGGGGTATCATTGGGATATGGCATGGTCATAAACTGTAGAGAAGTACAAGGTAGCTTATCATAAATGAGCAACCGTCAAGACTCCGGTAGTTTAAAAGTAGTGTTCGGCCATGGGTTGTAGGAAATCTTGAAAACATGAGGTAAGCGATGGGACCTTCCCAAATAGCGATACCCCTTTTGTAACCTCTTGTATCGTTACACAGTTCTTATTGATTTGCACGCAAGCGATACCCCCCAGAAAATCATTACGAGGAAAGGTGCCAAAACTGTGGTAAGCGATGGGACCTTCCCAAATTTGTCCATGGCATTGATTTCGAACCAGAGTTTAGAAAGTCGCACAAATGCTTACGACCCCTATAATCATGGTTAGTTCCCACTTACCAAGCGGGGATACACCCGCAGACTGTTTGCACAAACATGCGGATATGGGTTTCAGGGATAGTTTCCAAATATTTCAGGATTGTCCTAGTCATAGTCATTTCATCTCCGGGGGCCATCGATGTACTGGCAGTAAGAATGACTCCATCATAGCTGCAAATAGGCTACAAATTCAACTATCCTACAATTAGATATATGCTGCATACACTTGTAATGTTGATGGTTGATCAGTGATGGTCGGAATGATGTTTCATCATCAATGATCATTTGCAATGTCGTAGCTGGTGATAGCTGATTATAGCTGATTATATAGATGATTACAGCTGGTTGTAGCTGGTTGTAGCTGGTTATGGCTGGTTGTAGCTGGTTATAGCTGGTAAAAGCTGGTTGATGGAGGCTGAATCATTGTCACTTCAAGGGCCTACCACGAGCCATGACGCTGTTGGCGCGAACTTTGGCCTCGACAGTTGGTCCATTGGCATCCACGACGTCCTGACGGTGAAAGCTGGCAGCCCCTCTCTGGACCAAGCAATGTGAAAGTCGTCACTGGTTGGTAGCATGACCAACACTCAATATGGATATGTGCCTATCAACTATGTGGTTGTCCATGTTTAAGCAACCATATGGATCTGGATATGTGCCTATCAACTAGGTGGTTATCCAGGATCCATGCTAAAGCAACCACTGGTTCCCAAACATGTGCACGCAATTCAATCCCACATCAAGCGTTTCGATGTTTTCACAATTTTAAGAGCGTGTTTATCTTGGCATGGTAAACCTACTACCACACGTTGATGTAAACCTCCAAAGTAGGCCTCTCCAATAGTAGATTCACTGCCATCTATCAAGTTTGTAGCTTATTTTTACCCATCTTTCATTTTGAAGAATCTACCATTGCATAGTGATGCGTATTGAGATTCAAATTTTGCTCCACCCAAATCCATGCACCAATTTCATCCAGAATTTTCCTATATTTTGAAGCAACCACCTCCTCCCTTCTCCGGCCCTGAGCCAGGTGGACTTTGTTGGAAGGATATGACCAACGGCCTCCGGCACTGGCACGATCCATCCTTTCCGACCCGTGAAGCGGTCACGATGCCCGTGTGCTTCCCAGGTCTGCAGTGCAGCTCAGGGTTCATGATGACCATTGATACTGGCTCATGGTGGTAAATCCCGGTCAGTTCAACAATTGTTTTTATAGCAAGGCAATCGTTGATTGGGAGCACCGTCCAAGCATCCGGAAAGAATCGTTTTTGATACCTTCCCCGGCCCTTCCACCCTTGGATACCTTTTTGGCTGTGGGTCAAAACCCTTTCCCTGGTTCCCCCACTATCAACCATCGTTTTCCCTATGCTGGTGATTATCCCCCATGAACGTTGATTCGACCCATAGCTATTTCAATCACTAGTTCCCCAAGCCAGGATTAGTCACCAGCTATGCTTCAACTGGTCCCTGGATCCACAACCTCCAACCGCAGCGACAGCAGATGGACCTGCGGTGTTCTCCAGCAAAGATCTGCCGGAGGAGGAGCCGGCAGAGGCGGGGTTTTAGGGGGGTCATGGATGGTCCTGTGGCCGTTTTGAAGGTGCACATGATCGAAATCCACAAGGTTCAAGGGTTTGGTTTGTTGGGTTTGTTGTTTTTTTGGATGTGTAAGAAACCTGAAGGGTTTGGTTTGTTGGGTTGATATGAGTTGATTACATTGTGGTCTTTGGACTCTTGTCTTTCTTCTGTGTTTTGGATCAATGGATCCAGATTCGCCTTCCCCTGGAGTGGTGACACAGCATAGGACCAGGCGACAATAATCGATGGTTTGTTGCTATAAATGCTTAACATTGGATGCTTTGGTGGTACCCTATTGTGAGACACACCCATATATAACCGATG
>VSDK01029794.1:207488-225037 GCA_009767595.1 Symbiodinium kawagutii | reverse complement strand
CCCACCACTCTACACCCCTACTTTCGGTTAGGGAATTACCATGTAGATTGACCACTTGAAGCTGAAGTTTCTTGCTGCAGTCTTATTTCAGCTATTCAAACTCGTTGTGTCTCACCCTTTTCAGATTTTGCCATGATTGCGCCAGCAGGATTCTCAGTATACACGAAGAATTTGATTGCTTTTTGAGCATTTGCCCGCATCAGGTCCCGTACACTATTGGAGGCAGCATCGCTGCCACTTCTTCTACACAGTACCGTTTCCATCTCCGAATGTCATGTATTTGTCTGTGTTCAATTGCTCTGTTGCTTAGGTCTTCTCTTCCGCGGTGCAAGGAGCTTGCGGTGCTGCCTTTTGCCCAAGGGCGATGATCACTTGTCAGTTGGCCAGCACATTGCGGCCAACCCAAGCGTGCCTCGGCGCGTACTTTAGGAATGCCTCATTGTTGATGTGCTCAGGCTTCACCATGGCTTTCCTGGACCTCTGATCCGACGATTGCCCTCTGGTTTGCCCTGGCGGAAGCGAAGAAAGGCGGGACGTTACCGCGCCTTGTTCACATCCTTGGGTGTCTTTTACCACGTCAGGAGATCATCGCGTGCTGTCCTGTATTCCCGACGTGGGCATTCGCCGTTGGCAGCTGTTCGAGGAGCGCTTTGGGCTCTGCCTTGAAGTATGCAGCAGCAGCTCGGACAGCACGGCGGGCCCATGGACGAGAAAGCGTGGGCACGTGCGGGATACTTCACTCGCTGGGCCCACGAGTCCATATCCGGACCACTCCGCCTTCAAGACCTTGCCGGTTTCGTCGTTGCTCGGCTTTGACAAGTTGCAAGCTTTGATAAGCAGCATTGAAATCTTTGCTTAGTGAGGTTTTTCGCGTCACCGAAGAAGATGAGAAATGGGTGGCGGAGAATCGAAATCGAGAGGCGGGACTTGCTTCAAAACTTAATTTGCTCGCTCAGAATAATTTACGTGCTTCAGGACATTCCATGGCCACCTCATCGTGACGAACTGCGTCAGCAGGCGCCAATCACAGCATTGCTGGCTTCAAGCTTTTGACCTCACATTGTTTGGCAGGTCTTGGCCTTTATGCCTTGAGATTCGTCGGCAGAGGATGTTATAAGGCTCGGATGTCATGTGTTGTCTTTGCAGCTTTAGCCTCGTGGATCGTATGTCAGGCAAGGGTGGCAAAGCGGTGGCGCCTTCGGGAGATCTTTGGGCAGGAGGAAAATCGGCTGCCGACCTTTGTGGGCCATGAAATTGACACGGCATGTCAGGAGAGCTCTGATGCGACGTTGAAATATTTTGGGAAACGAACTCCTATATGCTTAACAGTGCTGTGCTTGTTTTCGATGCTTTAGTGGATTTGAAGGGTTTGAGTGACCAACATGCTTACTTGAAGTGGGCTATTGGAAGTTTCTCATTTTGCAAGTATGTTGTTTGAGGACGAAACAGGCTGAAATGTCTTAATTCCGTTGTCGGCTTGATCTCTTTCTGAGTCATGGTATCGTCCATTTGGATGTAAGCCTGAAGCGTACTGTGTGTGTGGATGTCTTAGAAATCGATCATGTGCAGCATTTGGAGCTCTTAGCGTTAGTTGTCATTTCGGCTTGCATTTGTCGAGAAATCCTTTTTAGCTTTACCAATGGATCCTCGCCTCTGTCGCGTGTTGACGGTCAAGCCGGAGTTCTTGAGCAAGATCCTTGCAGGCCATTAAGGGTATGAGGCTTCTGAAAGGTACGAGTGCTAGGACACAACGTTGTTGCATGTGTTTGATGGTTGTCTTCATGATTGATTCCAAGGGTGCTTTTGTAGCCTTGTTCCAATCACCTGCCTGGCAGGCGAAAAGCGTTGGGAGATTCGGAGTGTCAATGCGCGTTTGGTGGCTCTTGCGGCCAGTGGAACAGGTCGCATTTGGGGCATTGGCTGGATGACCCAAACAATGTGGATTGACAGGACTGAGCTTTTGACGGAGAACTCTCGAGGTCAACATGGCCTCGACGAGAATGGGCTGGATCAACATGGTTGCTCGGAGGGGGCTTACGCCTGGGTCTTCGATGACATTGAAGTCTTCGATGAGCAACTGCGTTGGCTGCAGCCTCAGGGTTGCGTCGTTTGTTGGGCCAACATGCCTCGTCCACTGCTCGAGATGATCCATTTGCGGCCTCGAGAGCTTCGACCCAGACGGCTTCAACTCTTGCAGCTAATGGAAGCTGCGCAAGCCGACCGGCGGCAGGAACTTGAGGTCGACAAGAGAAAGCGTGGCTCATGAATGTATGAAGCCAATTGCACATGTGCGGGACCGGAAAAGAGTTTGGGCCGATGCCTGCTAAATTGTTTCCTAGGAGATTGTTTTATGGTTGAACAGTCAAGCGCAAACCGCATGAAAACAATGTTCTATCGCCGGTTGTATAGTTGGAGCGTGTGGACGGGTTGCTGTTATTGGGACAGAGTAGAGGTTTTGAAGAAGTGCTTTATTAGCTAGAAACTTTTCAAGTGGGCAGTCATGAAAGAAT
Organism: Symbiodinium kawagutii; assembly: GCA_009767595.1. Taxonomy (NCBI): domain Eukaryota; class Dinophyceae; order Suessiales; family Symbiodiniaceae; genus Symbiodinium; species Symbiodinium kawagutii. The sequence continues at coordinate 222,527 of VSDK01029794.1, read as the reverse complement.
CGATTTGATGGAAACTCTCCGTATCTTGCTGGAGGTTGAAATTCAGATATTCACATTTTGGATTGATTCATTTTTTCGATTGCTCAACGAATTTGAATCTGTTGGGCTTTGCTGTGAAATGTCGTTGCCAGAGATTGTATTTCGGCGCAGGTGCTCTGGCTCTAGGCTTGCAATTTTGACAAATTACACAGGATGTTGTCAGCATGAGGCAAGCGCGTTTACCTAACATGGAACAAGTGAATTTCTAAATTCTAGTCACGAGATTCGCGATGGCCGAGCTTGTTGTGTCCGAGTCTGCAATCCGAACCAGGGAGCAGAGCAAGGCGCAACGGGGACATGATGTTTCATGCAATTGTGAGCTAGCATTGTTGTTCTGCAGGATGTCAAACAATGGCAGAGGAAATCGGCTTCATCGAGCAAGGCCTTCACTCAGGAAGTGTCTGGCTCGGCCGATTCGATGTCCGACACTGAGAATATCGGACAGTGGTAATGATTGTGAGAAAAGAGAAGCATTGTTTGGAACGTCCATGGATTCCTTCATGTGCGGATCAGGGGACTTTACTCTATCTGGGCATCCGGTTTTTGGAGGACCGTCCCGTTCATTGCCCAACGCTTTTGTTTTCCAATCAAGAAACATACTTGACAGGAAGAAGCTTTGAAGGTCATCCCGGATGCCGCTGTCGAGGGGACGCGTTGGGAAGGGCAACCTTACCGCGTTACTCTCGGCACGGTATCTTGGGAAACTTCGGCCGAAGTAATCGCCGTCGGGGCCTAAAAGGCTTTTCTGGCTGCGCTCATTGCATACGTCGTATGATGTATGTTGTTAACATGTTCCTTTTCCGAGGCTTGCCAGACATTGGTGGAGGGTACAGTCTGGGACTTCAAATTGGAGAAGATGTCCCAGGTACTGCGCTCAGATTCCATGCTGCGAAAATTTTTCATGCGCGCCAAATAGTTGAAATCGTAAAGCGGCGTGGCTTTTGCAACGAATAAGGCACGCTGCCAAACAGCGTACGCAGTGGTGAACGAGCCGGTCTTAGAGTTGCTAAGAGGATTAGAGCAAAGACTCTGTCTTCGACGGCGGAAGCTTAACAATGCGCCTATTCCCTGGCATGTGTCATTATGACTTTCAAATCACCGCGTGGCAAGAGATCTTTTGACAGGAGGAAAAAAGGCTGTTGGCTATTGTGGGCCACGAAGCTGACACAGCGCGTAATGAGCTTTAAGCCGACATTTCACTGCTGTTATGTTTGTGCAGCGTTGCGTTGTCGGAACTGAGTAAGTTTTGTCAACCTTAGGAAAGAAAAGCAGTTTTGAAGACGTGTAAATTTTTTTAAGCTCACATAAACTGTCATGAAGGAGTCAATTTTATGCAATGGAACAACCCTCTTGCCTGAGCCACTTTTTGAAAATTTGCGTTTCGTGTCGGCGAAACGCACATTGGGGAGTGAAATTCAATAAAAACTCGCAGTCTAGACTGCGTCGTTTTTGTAGATCAGGTGTAGCAAGTAACAAAAAATGTGGGTTGTACAAAACTTTAAACACGCGCAGTATCAAAATTGAAAAACTTATCACTTTTTTCTGAGCTCAGCAATTCACTAGAGCAAAATGATCATCAGTTTCGTCAGTATTATCACCGTCATCATGATCATCATAATAATCATCATCCTCCTCCTCCTCATCCTCATCATCATCATCATGCAGCCAAGTAAGTGTCATAGCCAAGTAGGTGTCACAGCCAAATAAGTGTCTCAGCCAAGTAAGTGTCACAAAAAACAAAAAGACCAGAGCCAAAAAACACCAGGACAAGAAATCGCCAGAGGCAAAAAACCCCACAGACAAGAAATCACCAGAAACAAAAACTCACCAGAGACAAAAAAACCAGAACCAAAAAACACCAGAGACAAGAAATCACCAGAGACAAAAAACGCCACAGTCAAAAAGTCACCAGAAACAAAAACTCACCATAGACACAAAACACCAGAGACAAAAAACACCAGAAGAGAAAAACACACAATCATCATCACTTTCACCCATCATCCACACCATCACTTCGTGACGAACAACTCGGTGTTCCTATAGGCTCTATATTTTGGAAACTTCCGCCACCGCCTTGCGGGGTTATTATGTTAAGCCACCCCATATTTGGGATATTTTGGGCTCACCAGCTATTGGGTAAGTAAACTGGGGGTGCTTTATGAACAAATGGATCTACCATGAGATGAAGAAACCATGTGGTGGTTTCTCAAAATAGGAAACGCTAAAAATTGTTTGTTTATTACTACAAATGGTTCACAACTAGATGATTTGGGGGTACCCCTATTTTGAGAAACCACCATGTGAATGGCCAATAGAAATTGATGAAATTGGATGGCTTGTTACCCATTCATATGGTAAAGCCATTGAATCAGTTTGCTCGCCAGCGATCGATGGGTCACTGGCTTCCCCGGTTCCCCCTGGCGATTCCAACTGGGAACCAGCTCTGAATCGCCAGGGCTACCGTTAAGGGTTGATCAGCCTTGAAATCCACCTGCGCCTGTGATTGTAACAGCATCAGCAGTGGAAGCGCTGCCGAAAAAACAAATGCAACTAGATAGAGTCTGTCAAGAAAAATAACTAGTGGGGTGCAAAACAATCATGAACTTTGTTCAACATAATCCATTTTTGGAAGGTTTGCGCGCGCCTCAGAATTTGGATGTTTGCTAAAGGTGCAGGTCGTCGAGATTGACCCATTTCACCCAGAAATACGGGGTATTTCCCAGGGCTCCAAACTAGATGATTCTCATGTTTCTTACATGTTTCTCCAGTAGGCATCAGGTGGGGTTACCTGAGGATCTGGATATACCTACCCATACTCATCCACGGGTCAAGCATTACTTTTTCACCGTGCTGTTTTTGTCACGGCTGTGATTCTTCCCGTGCTTCTTCATGTTGTTCTTGCTGTTGTGGTCATTGTTGTCGCCGGTTTTTTAGCTGTCGCAATTGCAATATTTCCCATTTGGTTTGGTTGTTTGCCACAGCAATAACAAACATTCATTCTGAGCATGAACCACTACCAACCACTACTCATATTATCCATTCGCCATGAATTCGAAGCATTAAGCATAGCTTAGCCACAGATTCCCCATAGATTCATCATAGATTAACCATAGAAGTCAACCACTACCAGCCATATAAATTGACCCTTACCGTTGCCGTTGGTTGCTGCCACCAAGGCTCTGGGAGCCCGGTGACGGTGAGCTGCTTGGGCGTGAGCCTAGCTTCGGCCGCGCGGGAGATCACGGCCATCAGGCGGGGCGAAGTGGCGAGATGATGGAGGTCAGCAATGAGAACAACCATATGAGGGTTAGAATCAGCAACCATAGGATGATGAAATTTCCCCATAGATCAGCAAGGTGGTGATGAAGATCAGCAATGGTTATAGGAGTGGTGAGTGGTCAATCATCAGGTGGTTTTTTTGTGGTATAGTGGTGAATTGTAGAAGTATAGGGGAGAATAAGCAACAATAGGGTGATAGTTGATGAGGATGGTTGATCAGAAAGTGGGTGAATGGTTGATGAGTGATGGTGATGATTGATGGTTTGATGAATGATTGTGATAATCAAGTGGTGAAGATCAGCAACGGTTAAGTAGTAGGGGAGAATAACCAACAATAGGGTATGTCGTGGTTCATGAGGATGGTTGATGAGGATGTATGATGATGATGATGATGATGATGATGATGATGATGATGATGATGATGATGATGATGATTGTGATGATGACGATTGTGAGTAACAACAACAAGTGGTCAACACGGGAATAGCTGGTTAGTAGCCTTCGGTTTTGTTTGTTGGTGCTGAATTACAGCTTGATCACCGATGAGCAACAACAGCAAAAACGACAGCAACGCCAATTCAATAGCAGCAACAACAAAAACAACAAGAATATGTTGATGTACATGAGAAACTAGTTATCGCTAAAGTGACTCTAAAAAGTGGCTATGGTAACTCAAATCTGCCAGAAGCACTCGAAAAGAACCTACGGAATGTAGGCAACGGACAGCACCGGCAAGAAAAGAGCACTGTCTGAGAATCACCAGCATCCAGCACTGGGGATGATGATGTTGTTTGGTCCCAAGAAGTTGGGTCATGGTCACAGTCAGAAGCATGGTGTCCCTCAGATTGCGGTCTCCGTTTTCCTTGTTGATATTGATATTTGTTGCTACAGTTCGCGGGTCAAAACCCACAGCTCAAAAACAAAAAACGTCTTTGTGAATCTGATTTGATTCATATTTTCAAAATCCTAGTCAATGAACTAATTAACATGTTCGACATCAATTCAATCTCATCTTCAATCTATTTTCATCTCATCTATTTCTCACATGTTGGGTGCCTTTCACTTGGGCTGAACTTCTGCGCGAAAAAAGGTGGGTCCAGCTGCCGGTCCGACCGGTGCCAGGGAGCTGCGACAGATCCCGGTGATTTTGGTGGATCAGCTGATGGGACAGCTGCCACGAGCTGAGGCACCAGGCGAGGCTTTGACGGTCTGGTGGAGTCGTGTTGGGTTGGCTGGGTTGATGGTTGGTTATATAGAGGTTTCTCAAAATAGGGAGCCCCAAAAATGGCAGGTTTATGCCTATAAATGGTAAATAGTGAATGATTTGGGGGTCCCCTATTTGGAGAAACCACCATATCCCAGTAATAGGGCATATAAATGGTATAGTGGTACTGAATGATGAGTATGAAAGCCTGTGTGAACGGACTGAAATGGCGAGCTGGGCGAGTTCGGTCCTAAGCATCAATAATAAATGGTTAACTAGCTGCTAGCAATAGGGAATAATAAGCAACCATAGTGGATTTAAACGATAGTTGATTATGATGATGATTTTGATTATGATGAATACATGGATTAGATTCTATGATTACTGGTGATGAATATCCCGAATAGTCAAACAAAGGTTGGTTTTGCTACTGTGGTATCCTGGTATGTTATCGTGTGATGAATCCATTATATAACTGTGGGTTGACAGTCTCCCATAGCATACGTTGCTGAATTGTGTCTGTGGATAGCACTGAGTTTATGGTGGCACTGCCCAGTTGGGCGTTTCTCAAGTCATAGGGGTACCCCCAAACAATCCGGTTTACGAATCATTGATAGTAAACCAACCATAACCAACCCATCTTGGGGTTCCCATGGGTTCCTGCTTCTGAGAAATTGCAACCATTGGGAGGGACCCTGGTCATCATCCATCCATCCGGGTTCGCCTTGGAGTTGAGGACCCGACCTTTCGAATTTCGCGCTGTTGGAGACTCTGAACCCATCGCAGACGAAGGCAGTGGTGCGAGCTGTGAGCTGCCGCTCGGGCTTCGTCTCCATTCACGGACCTCCTGGAACAGGTGCCCTGGCGGGTGCGGCTGGGCTCATGGTCACCTCCAGCAGAGAAGATCATCATCCACACTTGGTGATGCCCTCAACCATACCAATAGTTGCAGTGATTCTTGGGAAAATCACATAAAATCTCTCGTGGATGACACGATGGATCCTGACAAGTGTGACGTTCCAGGATCTGGCTGCGGTCCACAAACTTAGCCCCGCCCTTGTTGATAGACGACCAAACTTTGAGATGACTTGGGTATCCCATGGTATCCCGTATCCCAGGGGACGGAACCACCTCCATCGATTTTTCCATGCCATTTCTGGTGCAAAAGGTTTGGTTGTTCACTTCGTTGCAAAAAGAGTCTCTTTCTGAAGCTTGGCTCGTGAGAGCTGAGGCAAAAGTCAAGCTCTTCTTGCTCTCGTGAATTTGATGCACCTTCGGAATCTGATTTGCAGCTAGTGACATTCGCAGCTCACTTGCGGGATCGAACTGCACACCAATCAACGAGTACAAGAATACACGGGTAAGAATGTTCCTGGCCTCTGCTCACTTGTTCATGAATGTCTTTCTATGCCAAACAGATCCAAACAGTACACAACCAAGAGCTATGATCAATACTGCTTCAACGGTGATATTCGCTAAGACATGTTTATGAGTTTGCCACAATTTCTCCGAATTTCACCAGCAGTTCAGCCAGAGGTGCTCCCTGACCAAGGAAACTCCAAGAGTATCATCAAAGAATAGAGGACACCTGGCACAAAGCAGGGCTGTCGGGGATCGGTTTGTTGATTGGCGTGGAGATGTGAGGGGTCAGACGCACGCAGTCAGGGGGAAATATGAGGAACCAGAAGGATGCACACAGATATGCACGAAGATATGCAAGAAGAGATCCTGAGACAAAACGTGAAAGCTCTTAGCCTAGCCATTGTTGTAGGTTACTATCCCCTAGTGCAAACCACCATTACTTGTTATTTCACCATCTTTTCCGGTACGACCTGGAAAGCCCCACTCGGATGATGATGTCTTCAGAGGCGATGAGCCAAGAAGGGGACCCCCCACCATGCAGCATTTTCAACAGCTGTCACTGTGCGTCTTGCAAAACTAAGCAGATGAATCTGCGGCAGAGTGCCAACCACGAGGAGGTACCCATGTTGCCAAACATTTTGGCTGGCTTTCTTGAATGGGAAGGCATCCAATACACCAAAGTGATCCAAAATGGATGATCCCAAACGCTGAGTTGACATTGCTGTTGTAAAACCTGTCCAAGTTTTGGTCTTGACCGTCCTGACTGCGACAGCCATTCTGCTTCGGGCCATATTCCCAGCAACAACACTCCCAAAGTTGTCAGGAAATGGTCTTTAGCAACCAGAAGGCCCCAGAACGGTGGAAAGAGGCAGGCGGTGATGGCGGATCAGTTGGATGGTTGACAAACGATTTCTTCTAAGCAACGGTAAGAATAGCATTTAACCAACAACTGGGGGATCTGGAGTTTCTTGACCCTTAACAGTTTTGATTTGTCCAGAAATGGTCTACCCCAAGTCACCTTTCAGTTTCCCTGTGAATCATGATCAGCCAATTGGTTGCAACCCCACATGTAAAAGCCGAAGAAAGTGTTCTCATAGCAAGCCAACAACATGTTTTAACATGGTTTAATTTGTGGGCACTACTGCTAAACCATACGGGCAGTTGAACACCAGTTCAGCACATTGGCACTTGGCTTTACTGGCTCTTTTACAGACACATTGGCACTGCTTGGATCACCAGCCGCTGGGGATTTTCCCCAAAAAGCATTCAAATGTCAGCGCTTGCCAAGCAGCAGAAAGAAATGGAAATGGGTTATTCCAAACTATCAGCTTCCCAAGTTGGATGCTTTCTGACCAACAGCACTCGGTGTTTTCTTGGACGACTTGGATCGTCCGAACCCCTGGGGTTGCCCGAGTTTGCTGGCACGAGTTCCTTCGATAGGCCCCGGGAACAAAGTCTTGCGAACAGGGCGTTCTGAAGTCCAAATCGACGGATCCGTTATGTTCTGGGAAGACCAAAAGGCGGACCTAAGTATCATGGCATAGGATGGGCATGTTAGCGTACCGCTGGAAAGCAATGTCAACAAAAGGTGCTATGCAATGTGTAGATAAACAGTTGTGTATATATATATATACATACATACATATTAATTTATTTATGCATACATACACACACACACACACTTGACAATTCAACATAGCCACGAAACAACTATGACTCAACATAGCAATTCCTTAAATGTGGCCGTGGGTCAAAACCCTGTACCGTAGAGCCTGTACCCCTGGTTCCCCTATCATTAAGCATTGCTTCCCTTATTATTGCTGGTCATCATTCTCCCCCATTGGTTGGTTAATCTTGACCCATAGCCATGTAGCTTCGCTGCCTGTGAATCCTGCAGGCCGTGTGCCACTTTCCTCGGCTTTTGGTGACTGCCCACAGCAATGCGGCAGTGCAGCAGTTGCAGCAGCGCGCCCAAAGTGGCGGCTTCGTGGACCAGACTGGAGGCAAATTGGCGGCCGAGACGGGCGAAGTATTGCTGGGCTCACAATTTCATGGGCCATATTAGTGAGGAAAGAACATCAAGAAACATGATGCAGGGCCATGGCTTATCAGAGCTCTAAACATCTCAAACCATCCCATTGTGAGCGGGGATCATGTGCTTGTCTTTGTAAAACATCGCTGAAACGCTGGAGCTTGAGGCACCTACCAACCGATTCACTACAGATTGAGCAGTGCCGTGGGTGAAATCGACCAGAACGTGGATGGCGAAATTAATGAGCTCCTGTCGCGTGATGCGGACAGTTTGATTGCGGAGCTCAAAGCACGAAGAAAGGACACGGGACAACCAACAACTAACAACTACATACAAACTAACAACCAACAACTACAAACAACCAACAACTCGGGGAACATCTAAGTTTTCTCGAGCTCGGGGGTAGTCAGACTGTAGTCAGTCAACCTTGTCGTCATTGCTGGTTGTGTTGGTGCTGGCTTTGTTGTCGTTGACGTTCTTATTGCTGTTGTCCTTGTTCTTGTGCTTGTTCTTGTTCTTGTTCTTCTTCTTGTTGTTGTTGTTGTTGTTGTTGTTGTTGTTGTTGTTCTTGTTCTTGTTCTTGTTCTCGTTCTTGTTCTTGTTCTTGTTGTGGTTCTTGTGGTTGCTGCTGGTTGCTGCTGGTATCATTTGAATTAAAGCATGATCGGAAAGCAGGGACCCCTCCGCACCTCTGCACCACCACCGAGTCAGTGAGGAGGCAAATCGTTTGGATGGCGCCATCGTGAAGATCATTTCAGACATCCGGCGGCTGTCAGGGGTGTGTCCCCTTCCCGCTGGTTTCCAAGCTGTATTGTTGGACAACGGGCAGATTCAGCGCTTCAGCAGCACAGATGGGTGTGCAGGTAGGTTTGAAATTGAGACACATTTAGATCTGAGAAATAGGTCGATGTCAAGGCCAAACATCACATGTTACCACTGGTTTTCAGAGTTCGGGTACAAGGTTTTAGGTATTGCCCTATCCCTATATGAAATTCGACATGGGGTAAGGCAAGCAGCTACACAGCCACTGCAGTAGGGACATGGTCAACGCTATACAACAGTTGCTGGAAATGTTCACCAACAACGACAACAGATATGTGTAACAGTGCAACAACGAAAACTTCTGATGCAGGACACTCTAGTGTCTTCACTTTAGACGATTTGCGCGCGCGGTGGATCACCAACTCCAGGTATCTGGACGAAAGTGGATGCCAGCACATCGAAAGGCCTGTGATCCAACGGTGAAACCGGGAGACTGGACATGGTCATCTAGCTGGTCAACAGTGCAGATGGATCGCCCCGTCACCCATGGCAGACGGCCTCTCTCTCATATAGGTTTCTTATTTTGGGAGCTTTAAGACCGCATCCTTAGCAGTAAGTGCTACGGGGGGATACTATGGGCATCTATGGGCAATCGTTATACTGTATAATGCTGGAAGTGGGTATAGCTACTACTTAGCAAGAATCATGATTTGATGGCTCATGATTGTTTGTTGGATCTACGACCATCATTAGATGATTATCCATTCTCTGCGTTCAGCAGACAACTGTTCGCGTGCTTGCGTCCGGTCACGGCTGTGGGACCAGCATTGTCTGGATGGTCCAGTCATAGGAAACATTGCCTGACACCCAGACTACAAAATTGTTGGTTTGATTGATCTAGCTTCCTTGTTGATGTTAATCGCCGATTGATAGACCCCTGTTTGATTAAAAAGGGGTATCCCCCAAAAGCGGTGGTGCCCATGAACATGGTCCATGCTTCCCCCAATTAATAAACCTGTGGAACTTATCAATCCGGCCTTGTCATTACAATGTGAGTTATAATCTTTATTAGTTAACCACTGACTATAATGGAATTCCAGCCTGATCATTGAAGATATAATACAATCTCCATCAACCACTAGAAACCTATAAAACCCAGAATTTATCAACTGGACTCATAGGGGATAACCCCTGATGGTTGACGTGATCCCCTTCCCACAGTCCCTGCTTGCCCTGGGATGATAGTGCGCCAGGCCGCCCGCTCCGAAGCCGGGAGATCCCATGACTCAGCCCTTGCAGCTGGAGAACGTCCTGGTTCGCATGACGGACAGCTGGGGGAGCTGCGACCCATTTGACCGGCTGGTTGGTGGTTTGATTGACGGTTTTTAGTGGTGAAATGGTGGTTAAATATAGGGGGTTAAGTGAATAATAGTGAATAATAATGTTTGATGGTTTATAATATAGTGAATAATGGTGAATGGTGAATATGGGGGGTTAAATCGTAGTTTATAATAGTGCAGAATGGTTAAGAATAGTTCATATAGGGGGTTAAGTATATACTTGTTTCGAATAGTGGTTGGCTTTATCAACATCTGAGTGGTTTTAGTGGTGAATTGATGGTTGATAATGGCTAATATAGGGGATTATAGTGGCGACTAATGGTGAATATTCGTTAATTTGTCATAGTCAGCAATTAACGATTAATGCTTAATAATGGTTGATGTTGGTTAATACAGGGGATTACAGTGGTTCATAATAGGGGATAATGCATTGTGGTTAAACAACTACCGGTTGTTGGGTTGATGAACATTTTTCCCACAAGTAATTATGAACAGATGGTTGGTTGACAAGCATATTTTTCGTAAGGGTTGAAAATGGTTGAAAGCACCAAGCAGCTGATGGTGTTTGTCAATTTGTGTTAGGCCAGATCTGTATGCAATGCACAGATATGTGTACAAATGTAAAATGTGAATGAATGTTTTCATAAGAAGATATTATACATAGCACAAATGACACAGATGTATGCGGCATATCTTGCATGCCTGCAGATCCAAGCTGTGCCGATAAGAGGGTCAGCATCCAAAATCGGGTAGTTCCGAAGACCCCAAAGACCGTTCTTGCCATTTTTCATGTTTGGAACGTGCACCCCTGAACACTTGGACTACAACGTTTACACAGCCACATGCATGGCAGGTATGTGCAATAATTCTCTTGTTCTCTTGGTGGTGTCATTGGGCTCGTTGTTCTACTACTGCAGACCTGGGATTCATCATAAACAAAACCATCCCGATGTGGGCGTTTCTCAAAATACGGGACCCCCCAAATCATCTTTGATAAACCATCTATAGCAATAAACCAACCATTTTTGGGTATCCCTGTATTAAGAAACCACCATATGGTCATCTATTGCATGGACACCTGCGAGGGGAACCAACAGAGGACCTCATCATGTGCCTGGACGAGTACCGGGAAACAACATCCATGTTGAGACGCCTAGAGCTGGTGGCAAGCGCCGCTTGGCTTGGTGGTACCACGCCTGGGGACCCCAGGGGTGGGAAACCCAATGGTTCTCCGTTGCGGTTCTCCAATGCTTACCCTTCACTGCCTGGACACTGAGTTGGAAGAAACTTTCGGGTCAAAACCTATCAGTTCATCGTTGATTTGAACAGAGATCAGAGTGACATAGGGTGACCATGTCTCACAGCCACAGACCTAGGAAAACCCTTTTGGGGGGCAACCCAACCCACTGGTGGCAGTCGAGCAACCCTAGTCGCTCCGTAGGTGAAACTTGGATCGCAGGGCTTGTCACTTCCCAAGCTGAACCTCGGCAGAGCTGGCTTTGCGAAAGGGACCTGGTAGTATCCCAGTACAGAAACTGATCTTCCAACCTAGGAGACTCAAGTTTTGGGGAATCAGATGGCTTACTTCAGGTTCGGTCTCAAGTTTCAGTCCAGTTTATTGAACTCCAGTTTACATGTCACAGAAGTTAGACAAGGATTTCTCAAATATGGGACCCCCAAAATGTTTGGTTTACTATATTCTACCAATGACTAAAGGATAGTTTAGGGCTCCCCTATGACTTGAGAAACACCTATGAAGTTTCCTCATCTATTGGCTCCTGCGATTTCATAGCCCCAGGAAAATTCAGTTGGAGGCGTCCATTCTGGAGTTTGCGCAGATTGTTTTTGCAACGGCCAACACCACTGCGCGCTTGGGGCAACTCGTGACTGTGGTTGCATGATGAGATGAGGGGCTGTTGATGCTTAATGATTGCGGATGGTTGGTGATGGTTGGGGATGGATGATGATGATTGATGATGCTTAATAATGGTTGTGGGTGGGAACGGGTGGTGGATGATGCTCGATGATCATGAATGAAGGCCAACTGTCATTAGAAAATTATAGTTTGAATTTCAGTTGCCCGGTTTACATCCTGCGCAGCACTATGTTTCGCGCGGATGCAAGTGGGAAAACAATTGTTGATAATGGTTATGATGGTCCGTGATGGTTCACCATGAGATTGGCATGAACTTTTGAGATGACCCAACATTGCAAGACTCTACATGAAACGAAAATCCATCCGGAGAATGTGCCATGAAAACTGGGAATGCAAAGTACGGGAAGTTGACCAATGTTTCACCTGGTGAAAGCAGTTATTGTAGAAGGCTGCATCAGCTAAAAAATGTTTGATTTCTTTGGCAATTCACTTGAATCGTCAGCACAACTTTCTACTGCCATGGTGATCGCGGATCATGGCTTTGCAGCTTCCCTACTAAAACTCGTCATTTTGTCTCTTTGTCTCCGTGGGGGGCACAGGGTTACCCAGGTGACTGAGCACAAGCTGAAAGCCTTCGACTGTGTGGCCCATTGTCTGCAGCGGGCTGTGATGTCGCCATGTCTAGGGCATTGATCAGCTTTCCATGTTGGTTTTTTGGTGACAAGGAAGGTTCTCAAAGTTGGGAACCCCGAAACATGCTTGGTGAATTACTGTAGATGGGTGGTACTACTGGATGATTTGGGGATTGCCCCCATTTCGGGAAACCACCAAATGTGTACAATTACTACCTAGCAACTTTGAAGATCACTCGAAAGTGTGGCACCCAGAAGCCTTTGGCTAAGGGGCCCCCAATCAACCATTGAAATGGCGATGCTGAGGCCGTCCCTACGTTCCCCTAGGATTTTGCTGTGAGGGGTGGTCGTTTGTTTGGGGGTAGCACCAAGCCACAAAGAGATGTGACTACAACTCAATACCCTTCTTACGCGGTCTTTCGATTAGATATGTTAGTTGTTTGTTGCTTGAGGATAGCTTACTATGATGTCTTGTTGGTCAGCAACCACAGGGAAAGCATGGAGAACTTCCAGTGGGAGTGTTGGCTCTCCGTCACACACCCGAATTTCATATGTTTTTTTTCCTCCTCTCCTCTCCTGCATGTTTTTAGCGTCCATGCAGCAGGTCCTTTGCTACAGTTACGAAGGCTGAAAATACCATAACACTATGCAACTAAGAAACTTTGCTAAGTACAATGACTAAGGCTGAAACTGCAGCAGATCTAACACTTGGTCTCTATACTGCCATTATCCCTCTAATTCTTCATTAATTGCTCTACTTGTTTTTTATCCCTCAATTTAGTGTGTTCCCCTCTTCTCTATCAATTCTTCATCTTCATTAAACCCCCAATCTACAACAAGAATCCAACAATGACTTCATTCATCCCAATCAGTAGATGATATTATTCTGATAATCTTCTTAATTAATACGGTTTCATTAATAATGAATCCCAGCTGAATTCATCATTCATCCTCTCTATGAATTAATTATTGGGACAATCTCGTTAGTCAATTAATCCCTCATGAATCCCTTGTTTATAACCTGAATTCATCATATTCATCCCTATATAATTCTTATTAGTTGAATGATAACATTCATCCCTTACTATTAACCATGAATTGTTGGTTGTTGGTTATCATCCTATTATTGTTGGTTATGTTAACCCTTGTTATCATCCTAGTTATCATCATTAATCATTAACCCTTATTATCCACTATGTTTGTTGTTAACCTATTTTCATTGGTTTTGTTGTTATTTTGTTGGTTAACCCATCCTATTTTTGTTGGTGAATTCATTCCCAGCATTCATTGGCCGCCCGCATGGCAGCTGGCTCCGAGTGGTTCCAGGTCATCGACGAGGCCGCCCAGGCCTCGGAGCCCGCGGTGCTGGTGCCCTTGGGCTTGTGCGCCGGACGCAGCTGTGTGGCTCGGTGGGGCGGGGGGTGCGGGCCTAAGGTATGGATGAGGATGGTGGCATATGATGGGTAGATGGTGGGTGAAATCATGGTGATATCATGGTGAAATGATGGGGGATGATGGGGGATGATGATGATGATGATGATGATGATGGTGGTGATGATGGTGATGATGATGATGATGGTGGTGATGATGATGATGATGATGATGATGGTCGCACTATGGTGAAATGATGGGGGGATATCGGGATATCGTTGTGAAATGATGGTCAAGTGATGGGTATGTGATGGTGAACTCATGGTTACATGAGTGTTGAATGGTGTTGAGTTCGTGGTGAAATGATGTGGATGGCAAGGGTTTTGAACATGGCAATGGCAGCGCTACATGGTAATTTTAGCCAGCTGACATCATCAATCACTGGAGTGTACAAGCTTCAAATCAGGCAGTCATGCCAAAAGTTTCAGTTCCGTGTAATATACGGACACTGCTGCCTGGTGTATGATCAAACATTAGCTGAATTTTGGGGTGTTTCTGACTTTTTTGGCTTGAGAACTACTCTAAATGGTCATTTCCTGGACGGACACCAACAATTCCTTGGCAACTGCCCATCATTTAGCTTAAGAACCCCTCATTGGCTGCTAGCTATCAATGATGTGAACAAAAATTAGATGGCAATTTTTTTAGCCAATGCATCATTGACAATCCCCAGTTCGGGGCAGTTTAGCTGCGGAGGTTTTGAGTACAGCCACCATACAGCAGTTCTCGCCGAGACGATCAACACAAATCACCACGGATATGCGCTGCTAACCTAACCTTGCAATGGAACATCCTGCATTCATGGCCGGTTTTCCCAGGTTTTTTTAAATCAACGCTGTTGATTTTCCAGTGCCGTCTTGAATTGCCAGAGGGTACATCCTCCAAGGTGCTGCTTGGCGATCATCTGCAGTTGCCCCCCACGCTGTTTCTGCCCAACGCAGATGAGTTGCTCGTGAGCAGATCTTTGTTCGAGCGCCTATGTATTCTGGGAACCTGGGAGCAGCAGCTGGTGGTGGAACGTGGGTTCTTGATGAACTGCTGATGTCGGGGATGCAATCAGAAAAATGTAGGAAAACCGAAAA
>VSDK01029794.1:188973-207478 GCA_009767595.1 Symbiodinium kawagutii | reverse complement strand
AGGGAAACCGAAAAAAGTTAGAGCATTGGTGTTTTTTGGAGTTGTTGTCGCCGCTTAAAGAGGCATTCTTCGATGTTTTCTAGACCGCAGGAGGGTTGTGTCTCGTGCGTTGCGTGCAACTAGTGAGTAGTGTCATCAATTGATTTGTAGTTCATGGGCACCTCCAAATATTGTGGGTTCGCAAAGTGAAACGGCAACTCTTGTATGCACTCCTGGAACTACACACGAGATTCGAATGTAGGGAATTTAAGGCCGTGACTGCCGCATCTGGTGCATTTGTTTTCTGCATGTAGAGAGCAAAGAGCAATCCTTTCCTACCAAACACCAGCCTCAAATTTGGTTCGACCATGGTCACCATGGTGTGTCGAATCTTGGAAACTGATTCATTCGTGCCCTTGTTGTTTCCATCCAACCCGAGAGGGTTGACCATGCTTCGGGGGCTTAGCTCCCGGAAGGCCTTGAGCAAGTCTCAATTTGTTTCCTGCACAACTTACGACTTGACCCTCAAAAAAGTATATGAACCAATGGGAAGCCACCATTAATGGGTTAACATTGAAAACCATGGGCGATATCAGATGGGATAAACCACCATTAACCAGCTAATCAACCATTGGACGGTACATGATATAACCACCTTAGCTGTTGTAACTCATGGTTTCATTCCTGAGCTGAGTGGTGCCAAAAAAAGATCTATGGCTTGGCTTTCTAGTCTCTGGCTGAAGCCTTTCGCGCTTGTTGCATACAGTTTCGCAAGCCGGAACTCGGGACGTAGCAGTTTCCACTTTCGCATTGCGGCAAGCTGCGCTGCTTAACATTGAACTGTTGCCTAATCAGTGAACTGGTTTGTTACCCAGGAGGACTAGAACTGGTACTGGTTGGTAAGCAGGATGATTAGACCTTCGGGTCCTGCTTGGTTATTGATCATGGTGAAATACTAGCCAGTAGTGCTTACTAATCACTAAACATGATTTGTCAACCAAACATTACTACACAGTTGACCATCCTTTTCAACAGATTAGTTGATCACAATCATTAAGTTAACGCACCGTGATCATAGATCGTTGATCAATAACTCATTAGTTACTAATCCGTTAGTCAAGGCATTACTCATCAGTTAACTACTGACTTAATCAGTTGCTCACATCAGTCTTTTGAACATGATCTAGTTCACCAACCATTCCTCACATGATCTGTCAAGCAGTTGATCCCATGGTGCTCAGTGGTGTTCCATTACGGCGCCCCTTCCCCCGCACCAGGACATGTCCCGGAGATGCTGCAGGAGCAGTACCGCATGGTGCCGGAGATCTCCGCGTTTCCGCGGAGCTACTTCTATGGAGGCCACGACCTGCTCTGAGGTCGTCACCTGATCAGCTAGGATTGTTTCACCGTGATGAAGCCATGGTGAATTAGCCGATAGCAGAGTTATTTATGCCATTTATACTAAATGGATCGATTACAACCAATTTATAGCAGAGTTATTTTTTTTGATAATTCATTTTTTGTAGAAATGAGTCTCAATTGACTTTAACCACACTGAGTTTGTTTACAGTGGTTACGTGGATCAATGTTGATCATGGATATCAATCATGATTATTATTCACAGTTGTTATTAACCGTAGCTGGCTATTCATACCAGAGTTCTTATTCGCAGTGATCATTAACAATAGACATTTAAAGCATATTTATTTATTCCATAGTTATGAACCCACATCTATTGTTTCTTCAAGCTGTTCGCAACCACCAGTGACTGGATCATTAACAGCTGTTATTATTTGACCAAACATTATAAGTCAAAATTATATTAATCATAGCACCATATAAGTTCTTAACCAGAGTTAACTGTGATTCAGCATAATGACTAGCTGAGTTCGTGAACATTCCTCTTGGGTAAGCAGCACTTTAACCATTGCCATTGTTCATCAATGGTTGTGCCGCAGTTGCTGAGCAAAGATGTTGGGAAACTCGCAGTTTGATGGTTCAACCAATTGGCTAACAGGAAAATACCAGGTACCTCCCATAAACCGTGGTAAATCGACGATTTACCTGGCAATTTTTGTCCAACCAAATCATCTGAAAGTGGTAGATGTTACCAGATCATTGACATGACTAGGAGGGTCCATTCTGTGAGACCTATCGCGCGCATGATGGGAGATATGGACGGCGTGTCAATTCTTGTTGGTGGTGGTCCATGCCTGGATAATAACCCATGAATCTTGGTGGTCAACAAATTTCGTGAAGCACTACAATCACGAGCCACTGCTGTTATTATATGGTTGGTGGCTACCAGTTGATACTGATAGTTTTGTGTATGAAGCTCATTAGCCATAACTATTCATTAAGCATCAACCACTGAATCACCATTGACCAGTTTGTGGCACCTCCATAGCTGCAGACATATACAGTAGTCATGCTCAAATGGGTGTTTCTCAAAATAGTGGACCCCCCCAAAACGGATCATTTATTACTATGAACTGTTGAAAAAGGATGATTTGGGCACCCCATTGGAAGAAAGCACCATATTGTGCAGAGGATGAAACTAAGATTGCCTATTTGCTGTGGACGGTCGTGCCTCGAGGAGAATTGTCCGTTTCCATCCATGTGAAACCCTTCCTAACCATCACTCTAAGCCATCATCAAGCCATCACCAACCATCACTAGCCATTGATGATTGGAACCATTTGAAGCCCCGAAGGATCCCGCAACAAGGACGGCTCCAAAGCATTGGGCGGTTGCGGAACCCGCATCGCTCCAAGGCCGATTGCTGGACGCGCAAGAAGTGCACAGTCGGCCACGCTGTGCTTTGATACCTCCGTTTCTGTTCCTGAATCTCGCGTCGTTCCTCAGCAGCAAGAGCCGTTGCATGCGAAATTCCACGGGTCTGTCATGTCATCGGAAGTCATGGTGTGGTGAAAGCAGCCTGGTGGAACCCACATGGCATGATGCACACATCCGCAGATACATGGGTCCATAGATCGGGATGCGCAGTTGTGTATTTCCCCCACCAAAAAATGGCGGTTTGCCTATTCAACAGATCAGACTTATGGATTGTTTATGGCACTCGTGCGTACTTACATGGACAAAGCCATATCAGTTGTTCATGGTCAGTTCAATATTGTTCACGCTCTCGGTGGTCGGAATTAAGACCTTACTAGATCAGTAAGCATAAAAGCATGATCATAGTCCATCCAGGCATTATCATGGTGAGTCCCATTTGGTAGCGGTCAATAAACTACTATCAGCCAGCTAAGAATGGTGAATGATGATCAGATACTATGTTTTAAGAGCCCCACAATCGAGTTGAATGGTATTTATCATCCTATGAATAGCCTACCCAATGATGGTTGAACCATGATTCAATGTTGGTTCGTTGAAGATTCAATCATCACAATTCATCATGAACAGAACCATCATGGTCAACCATCAACAGGTCAACCATGGTCAACCATGGTCAACCATGGTCAACCATGGTCAACCATGGTCAACCATGATCAACTAGCCTATCAGATGATGGTTGAACAATGATTTAATGATGGTTCGATGATGATTCACCATTTTCAACCATCAACCAGCACGAAACCACCAGTTCCATCATTGAACCATCAACATCCACAACGCCAAGGTCGGCGGAGCGCCGGCCAGATGGCTCCTGGCAGAACAAGGCCACCGTGGGGGTAGCGGCTGATCTCCCAGGGGAGGCCTCCAACCTTGGGGGCTAATAGACAACCGCAGTTTGTGAGGTTTATGGAATGTTCAGAATGTTTCATGTTTATCATTAGTTGTTGGAGAATTTCGAATAAACTTCCGCAGCTTATCCCAGCTTCGGGCAGCTCTCAACTCTGACGTACTGTACTTCACAAGACGACCCTGTCAAAAGTCCTATGCGGCAAACCGAAGGGACACTGGACTTTGTATTTCATTGATATCTCTGATAGGAGTGTCTTGCTGGATTTTGAGAAGGTCCTTTCGTGTTGGTTGGTTTGATAATCTCGAACATTGAGCAGAGCCCTTTGACCAGAAACGCTGGTCGTATGTTCCTTTTTCCATGTACCTTTTGTTTTCCTCTTGGGTATGCCTTAAATTTAACCTGATCTTAATATATCATTTTACTTTATATGACTGCACAGAAATACATACATAAGTAAATCAATCAACAAATAGATCAACACATAATTGAACAAATCAAGAAACAAAAATACACACTATACATATCTATATCTACATCCCATTCTTCCACACATATCTATACATCCCCATGTTCCGCTTGGTTCAATGACTCGTTCCAATATGCGTTGTTTTCGATCACGATTTCGCTCAGGCGGAGGCTTCCTTCTGTGTGAAGTTGGTGAAGGACCTGCAGTCGCATGCGACCAACCTGGGGAAGGAAGCGGTGGCCAAGAGCATTGGACCCTTGGAGCTGGAGCTGGAGCTCGTGGTCACGGTAGGGGATGGGTGATCCAATGGGTCAGTTGGATGGTGTGAATTCGCGTTTTTGTTGGGGGGCACTGGTTCTCATGAGTAGCTTGAGCACTCGAGAAGTTTCAACCGAATCGGAAGTTGGGGCTGTCGCTGAGTGCTGGTTGCTGGTTAGCAGCAGATATCCCTCACCTGGGACGATGGAACACCTGACCTGCAGGTGTTTAAACCACGAGCGAGACTGCATTAATAAGATTTGCTGGTAATCACGGTGACATGGGATGACAATCCCAGATATCCAACTTATGGCTTGGAGACCCTAGATTTCATTGGAGACTGCATTTACACCGGAGACCAAAACTATAGTGAAGAGTGAACAAGACCCATTCTTTTGGGGCAGAAAGTGACCCTACCAGCAGATTTTCATCCTCCCAATTGACCCATTGTGATACATATAGATTTGTTGATTGTAGATGCGTAGATTCCACTTGGTTTCCTCCAAAGGTGCCTCCGAGGTATCATCACACCCTACCGGGCGCAGAAGAACCTCATCGACCGCTTGCTGTTAAGCATGAAGCTATGCTTCCAAGTGAGGGTCAACACCATCGATGCATTTCAAGGCCCGGCCGGAGACGTCGAAATGCGAACTTCCGCTCCCCACCTGCCAGCATCAGCATGCCCCGAGGTTTGTAGTCTTGATCCATTCTGCATGCAGTTAAGTGTCTAAATAGTGGCTGTCCCACGAAATGGGTGCGTCTGCAAGTGGGGGTGTTCGCCCCAATCATGCCTTTATACTTTTCCAGCGGAAATTATCAATGATCATGGGGGACACCAGCGACTCTCCCAAAACCTCTTTCTATTTTAGGGAGACGTCTCGAGGTATCATGCCACCATTTTGACAACCAGCAGACCATGAATAAATGGTCCGCTGGTGTCATTACCCGATACTGTCACTTATGTCGTCAATGATCGCCTCCCTCATTTCGAACGTTGTTGGGTGGGGTTTGGCGCCCGAGGGTGGTGACGCTTTAGATGGCGAGTCACAGTAGGGAACATCCCTGTGGTTGTTCAACAACCATGACTTACCCATTGAATTAATCATTGAATTCAACATCAATTAGCCACCATTAGTTCACTATTGATTAATCATCATCAAGCACCATTAGAGTCAACCATCAATTTACCCTTGAATTAATCATTGAAGTCAACATTGGAGGTAACCATTAATTGATCGTTTGTCGACCCATGAACCAACCGTGAGTTCCGACTTTTCAGTACCCATTGAAACAACTATTTATACCAACAATTGAAGTAGCCCGAGTTCACCAACTCCATTGATTTCGCTAACCAACTCAATTGGTCACATGCACGATCATCCCACAACTAGTTTGTAACCATGGTCAGTAACTGCGATTTTCTCGCCTTCAGCTCGCCGAGAGGTCAAGAGTTCGAGGCCGTGATTTGCTCCACGGTGAGAGCCTTCAGTGGCGGAAGCATCGGCTTCCTGCGGGACGACCGCGCCGTGGCTGGTGCTGTGGTGAGTTGGGACCGTTGAGGGTGACTTTTTTGGGTGAGCTCATGGTGGAATGATGGTTAAATGATGGGTGAATGGTGGGTGAATGATGGGTGAAATCATGGTTGAACGATGGTTGAATGATGGTGAACTGAAGTAAGACTAACGGTAAATTCATGATGAGTGGATTGATGCTTAGTTGAGGTTTACTGATGGTTTATTGATGCTTATGTAGTTGATGGTTAGGGCTTGTAAGTAATCCCGCCCTTTGGGTTTGCTGCTGCAGACATGTAGCCCACCACGGGCCGCATATCGCTTGGCAAAAAATGGTTGATGGTTATTGCCCAACGGGCGTGTTTGCGGTTGATGATCGGCAATGGTAGTCGGCAATGATAGATTGTGAAAGGTTGGTTGACAGAGACTCACAGTGGTCAATTCACGGGTAACCAGCCTACCGTTAACGACAACTATGTTTATTGGGTAACCAACAAATTAATAGCGATGAATTCACCGACCAAAACAAGTGTGGCTTAGCACCTTTGAGTGGCTATGAATGGCAAATAGCCGTTTCTTTCATAGTCATGGTGAATGATGGCTGGTTACTAGTTGATAACGGCTATTTGTGGTTGATAGCAATGGTTGATGAGTGGCTATCGGTGCTTGATGAACGTTGAACGAAGGTTAATTTTATTGGTTAGTTGATGTTTGATGGTCAATAACTATTAGATTGGATATCGAAGGCATGGTTGATGTTTGATCATTGGTGGTGGGTTAATGGATAAGAAAATGCATCCCAACCGGCAAGCAACAATAGAGTAGTAAGGATGGTTGAATGATGCTTCATCACACAGTAACAGATAGTAACCAACATTTGCAAGTAATCATGCTTGATTCAACCAGTGAATGGTGGTTCTACCACCTACCAACTGGTTTGTTGATTTGTTGTGTCTATTTGCCAGGGTCAGCTACACAATACTGTGGATGACAAGAACCAGCAGGTTACCTAGACTACCTTGACATCCCAAATCTTGATGACACCTAGGGCCTAGCAGATCAAAAGAATTCAGCGTAACGTGGCTCTTTAGCCTGTGGTTGCCCAATCATCTCCATGCTGGTTGCGGCTCGTTGCTTGGTTCCTTGGTTGGTTGGCTCATGAGCCTCGTGGTTGCTTGGTTGGCACCTGGTTGGCCCCTGGTTGGCACCTGGGTGGCTCAGGAAGACTCAACGTGGCCTTGACCCGTGCGAAGCAGATCCTACTGGTGGTGGGACATGAAGAGACCCTTCGCAGCTGGGCTCATGGGGGAGGGCCCTGGGACCTGTGCCCAGCTGTGGGGCTGTTGGGGACCACCCGTTGGATCGGCGGTTGGGGGAAACCAGGGACGATCAACGTGGGGAAGCCATGGTTGGTATAGATCTTTTTGGAGGGGAAACCATAGGGGAAGCCATGTGGCATCAACGATCTTTTTTGTTTTTGCTTGCGATGACTTCCTGCATCTGCAAAGGTTTGGTAAAGTCCAGAGGCCTTCTCTGGTAGGAACTCAAGACCCTTGTGGCTACGATTGCTTGGTTGTGCTGCCATATCTTCAGAGGTGATGGCCAGCAAGACGTCTTATCATTTGAATTTGTGTCCAACTGTTGCTCCTGGTGTTTTTTCAATGAGGTTTCCTGTCAAAAGATCAGGATATCCATGTGAGGTGCTTTCAATTTTGGAAGCTCCCCTTGTAGATTGGATCCCCCTGGCTGGTTGACCATGGTTAGTCCATGGGTTCGTAGCCCTTGTCATCCAAGTCAGGGTGGCCAGTAGCCAACGCTGAGGACAATCGACGACCCTCTCGGCTTTGCTGGACCATGCGAAAAGCCATGATGCCTTCAGGAGGGGCATGGAGCAGGCAGTACAGAACGGGAACATATACACGAATATATGACTTAAGGCATCTTAAGATCACCAAAAACGTCGACATGTTCTAACAGGCCACTGCCAGTGGTAGCATCGCTTTTGCCGGACATGCCCGGTTGGGATGATCTGAAGGGATTTGCTGCCAGGCTGACTTCAGAGTGCAGAGACAAAGAGTAGGACATTCGAACATTTCCCGGTGAAACTTGCAGCCATTTCATTTTCCAGACACACTATGAAACGCAATGCAGTTCTCTGTTTTGACCGAGTGAACG
Organism: Symbiodinium kawagutii; assembly: GCA_009767595.1. Lineage (NCBI taxonomy): Eukaryota > Dinophyceae > Suessiales > Symbiodiniaceae > Symbiodinium > Symbiodinium kawagutii. The sequence continues at coordinate 199,383 of VSDK01029794.1, read as the reverse complement.
AAAGGGCAGTTAACATTTGGATTGGCAGGAGTGCATACTGTCACATATGTTGCTTTCTCAAAATAGGGGACCCCCAAAAATGGTTTGTATGGTTTATTGCTATAAATACTTGATGTTGGTTGATTTAGGAGTACCCCTATTTTGAGAAACTACCATATGACTATGAAAAGATGAACCCTCTCAAACATCCTAGCGGCAGCACAAACCACGACTTGATCTACACGACTGGTAGAAATGGCAGATGGGAACATGTACAGGAGACACACCTGTCAAATCCTTGAACAGATGGTTAAAACCAAAACATGGTGTCCTGTAGATTTTCTAATCAGCCCAGTGACTAGATCGATTTTTTGATATTATCAATTATCCTATTTAATTCCAACGTTCCCACCAAATCCAAGCAAACAGGCCACAAAACCCAAAGCACCGAAAACCCTCAGATGCTTCATGATTGTAGTAGCAGCAGTACACGCTTTAGAGGTCTATTGCAACCTCTTGTGGGATCCCCACTTCAGTGACCCGCCATGGCAACGGCTGATCAAATGTGGCGCAGGAATGTGAGCAGCAACGACGACGTTCTACTGACAGGGGACTAGCACCGGAGAACGGATTGCCGTGGCCCAAACCTGGGCGAGTGGCATTTGGCGCTGCGACATCCTATGGCATCTTCGTTTGGCCGGCTGAGTTTGGCATGCCGGTGGCTTAGAGCTCCCTGATGCACAGAGAGTTGGGACGAATTTGCAATGGTAGGCACCATCATTCATAGGTAATTGGCAAACATGGCTGAGTAGTGAATGATGGTTTATTGAGTATTGAATTATATTGAATTATATTGAATTGTTTTTCTGCATATTCTCCCCTTGTATTTTGGTTTATTGTTCTTCTGCATGTTCAGCCCTTTGATTTTCACGACGATTTCCCGGTCCAAGGCTGGAGCTAACATCAAGACGAAGGGAAAGCGCTGTGCACGGCGCGATTTGTTGAGTTGAGCGCTGCAGCAGGGGTAGCTGGGAAGCGGAGCCATAGGTGGCACTGGTGGGGTCGGGATCCGAGACCCCACGTAGCAGACGCTTGGTGATGCGACACTAGGGGAGGCAAGCTTCACCCCTGGCAGTGCAGCTGGAAAAAGGGGGCGACTGCCGAACTGCGGTCACCCCAAATCTTGGTTGATTGGAGTTACAGGTTAAGCTGCTTGGCGACGCATTGAAAGCATTCTGCATCCAAGTCAAAGTTCACGCTTTTTTTGGGGGTTGTAGATGGCCTTATAGATGGTTGTAGTGGATGGGATGTTGTGTCGGTCGATCCTCAATGGGTGGCCTCGCACCCAGTTGTTGGTTTTCTTCAGCTCTGACCGATCCGCTTCGTCGGCTGGCCTCAGCACGACGAGTTGAACCTCGAAAAGCTGAGCCTTTGTTAGCTCAGCTTTAGCTTGAATCATTGTCTTAAGATGTGCATTGAATGTCTTCTGGATGCAAATCAGCTCAATCTTGAAGCTTTAAACAAGCAGCAACAAGAGGCAGAGATGACTGATGACTGGCCATTTCGGACCCTGACCAAAACTTGGGTAAGCCATGCAATTTTCAGGCTTGGAGGCTTAGCCTCAGTGTGGGAAGGATTTGAGGAAAGGCTGGCAATTCAGGTAGTTCAGCCCAGCATGCTGGCCAGATCTTGCAATGGTGAATCCAACTCCATGAGACCCCCACAAAATACCAATGAAGCGAAGCTTTCGGCGAAATCCGGAAATTGCTGGGTCTGAACCTACTAACGAGCTCGGAGGAGCCGCACCCAAAATCACCCCAAAGATAAGATTCGCATTTTCCAAACAAGAGTAACACTGATCTGGTTGGTGGTTTTAAACATTAATTATATATTTTCCCTAGGATTAACAAATGCTTGGTTGTTGAAAAACATAGTTTTCATAGAGGTGGCTCAACCACCAACCAGATTAGTCAAAAACAACCATTAACCATTAGTTGAACATCAACCATTCACCATTAGTTGAATATCAACCATTGACCGTTAGTTGAACATTTTCATCAACCATTTTTGAAACATTTCCGCGGGAACCCTGACGTTTGCCCGCGCTTGACTTGGAGCATTTCCCTACGTTAAAATTCCTGCGCAGGGCCGTTGTTTTTGAGTTTCTAAGTTAATAAACCTAAACCATAAACCCTAAAACCCTAAAACCCTTAACCCTAAACCATAAACCCTAAAACCCTAACCCCTAAAACCCTAAAACCCTTAACCCTAAACCATAAACCCTAAAACTTGCAACCGTAAACCCTAAAGTCCTAAACCACAAATCACTGCGTATTGCCAGTGGTTTTGCAACTTCTCTAAGCCATCTTGACTTTGCACAACATCCTCCATTGCAGTGCCGCTTTATGGGTGTGGGCAAACGTCCGGGTTGAGGCGAACATTTCTTAACCATTAGTGGTTCCAACCATTAACCAGTAGTGATTCTAACCAAATGCTATAGGTATTGGAATAATCAACCATCAACATTAGTGGTTCAACATCAACCATTGACCATTAACTACTAGTTATTGGATATGTTTATGGGATGTGATTGACCATATTTTTGAACCATTTATAACCAGTCTAATCATAACCGTCAAATGTTAGTTATTGGGATGACTTTGGAAGCCCAGCTGGTTGAGAATCACGGCAGACTCCCTGGCTTCGAATCCCTGATGGCCTCCTGACAGCCATCGCCGCCATGTCGCTGGGGCGAGCGCCTGAGGAGCTGCGGTTCCGCTCGTGGTGAAATCGCTAGTGGTTGAGTTGTTGAGTTTAGAATGGTGAATGATGATGATCATTGATATGGTCAATGATGGTAGTTATATTTTAACAATAGTCAATCATGGTTCATTCATTATAGTTGATACTGGTGAATTATAATATGGTCAATGATGGTCAATCATGGTTGCTTAACTATGAGACTATAATTAATACTGGTGACTTATGATATGGTCAATGATGGTTGGTGAGATATGGTGAGTTACAATGGTCAATACTCGCAATGGTTCATTGATTGTAGTTGATAGTGGTTGATGATCATGAATAGTTGTTAATGGTTCATTGAAGTCAAATTGTAGTTGTGAAATGTTGTTGATGTTTAGTGATGCCATGGTTCATTCGGGGTTAATCATGGTCAATGATGGTTAATTAATGTTAATTACAATGATCATTGTATTTCGAAGTGGTGCTTGATAATTTGTAATAGTTGTTGCGAAATGTTGATGGTTGATTGCACTGGGTGTTTAATCATGAATGTTGTTGATGGTGGTTGGTAGATGTTGATAACGCTTGTTAATGCTTAGTTATACCAGGGTTGCTCGATGGTAAACAGTAGGGGATCATGAAAAGATCTTGATATTCTTTCAAGGATTGGGTTTTCAACCTTCCTGGGTTGAAGCTTATATCAACTTTGTCCTGCTCATTTGGAGGGCAATTCTTTCGCAGTGAAACGTCCAACTGCCAAGTTCCCGTCTTCCCGAGTCTTCCCGAGTTTTGGTGCCCAAATAGATTAGAAGCCCTAGCATTCAAAGGCTGATCATGTCCAGTGGGGAAGCGATCTCATGGGTGCTGCGAGGAGGAAGGCCGAAGCCCGAACCGCAAAGGCTTTGGCCGATGGCTTTCAGACATAGCGTCTTGGCCGTGGATTTTTGTCGTGGTGCCTGGCTGATGGGAGATGCGGTGGAAAGCATGGGGTTGTTTGCCATCAGAGCTGGGGGGGTCTTGGAGATTTTCTCACAGCTGAGAGAAGCAGTGAAAGGATTGTTCCCATTGAAGGCAGTCGCTCCTTTCTCCAAGATTTCATTCCAACCCCAAAGTGCAAGCATAATTTGATGGTTCCCCCAAATAGATTGAACACGAGGTTCCCAAATAATAGGAGTGGATTCGCTCACCAGTTCAGTTTGTACCATAGGCTGTGCACTGTAATGTTGCAAAACCACGACTTGGCACTTCTTTCCATTTTTCACTTTCAACCATCTCAAAGCTAGTCTGCAGTTGGGATTGTTATAGTGAGGTACACTACCTGGTAGGGTTGGGATTGGTCACTATCACTCAGCAGTCAAACCAGGGAACGTCATCACTTAGTGACCTAACTCAGCATGCCAGTTTATGCAATTGACGTATTGTTGGCTTTTGTGCTGCACATTTGTTTGTTATTCTATGTTCACCATTCTCTGCGATGAATCATTCTTAAGCGGTTCTTCTTCATTCTTAGTCGGTAACCATTTTTGAGACCCTATCAACAATCATTACGCAACGTCGACTATCAGTTTTCAAAATCAGTGTAAGGCACGAATCATCATTGATCATTGTCAGGTCTCAATACTCACCATCACGATCAATCTCAACCTGTGTCACCTATTATTCTTGGCTACAGAATGGTTGCTGATTAGTACCCATCAGCCATAGCCATTCGTTGATAATGCTTCATCGTTGCATCAGCCATGACCATCAGCTATAATTCGTGAACCACTTCACTTCACTCATTATTCACCACTATCATCGACCTTATTCAACCATATCATCGACCAACCACCCAGCAACCACATCATCAAGCCATAGCCATCAATTCACCACTATCATCGACCTTACTCAACCATATCATCGACCAACCACCCAGCAACCACATCATCAAGCCATAGCCATCAATTCATCACTATCGTCAACCATATTCAACCATATTCAACCCATATTCAACCATATTTAACCTGCATTTAACTTGTAACCATAGCCATCAACTCATCAACCAACCAACCGACCAACCAACCAAGCAACCAACCAACCAACCAACCAAGCAACCAGCCAACCAACCAACCAAGCAACCATTGACCCTTCACCACCACCTGCCCACCATCTGGGGATGCAGCTGAGGCCAGCGCAGGCCGGGAGGTAAAGCGCGTGGCGCGCGAGACGCGCGACGCCATGGTCCTGCTGCGGCACAGCGCCAAGCACGGGGAGCAGGCCACCGGGGGCAGCACCGGTGGGTTGGTTGGTTAGTTGGTTGGGTGGGTGGTTGGTTGGCTGGTTGGTTGAGGGCAGGTGGTTTTAATGATACGAGTGGTGACGACGGCAGTTGATTGATGGTTGAGAAAGGACCAGCATTGTGAGTGGTCGGCAAATGGTGGTTGATAGTGATGGTGTGAATGGTGGTTGATGCCATGTCCTTCTTTAGCATGATGATTGAACGACATGGTTCTTACGGGTTGCTCATGGTGGATGATGGCTAATTGATAGCCACAATCTGTTACGGCTAGGGTTGCAGTCACAAGGTTACAGCAATAAAATTTACAGCCTGGCGGATTGTTGACGGTTGGTTCTCGTTCATGACAACGTGATAGTAGAGTAGTCAACAACAGCGAGTCACTGATGGCAATTTGGTGGTTGAAACACGTAGTGGGAATGAACTACCAACAATACCGCTGGATCAGCAGGGATGTGGTGTGCCCAGAAATGGTGTGGCCATGTGTGGCCTGACGATCTGCTGGAAAACCTTTGTTTTGATTTTTTGGAGGCACCAGGATGTATGAACAGACCGCATTTGGATGATCAACCAATGCATCCTTTACAGTTGCCCATCCCACTTCTGACATGATCAACACCCATCAACACCCAGCACACAGGACAACACACACAGCACCCACTGCATGTCCAGGTCTATGGCCTTGTTTGTCCATCCAAAGCCTTGGATGGTTTGACATCAACTCCGAATCCTAGGGACCCCGCATGCGGATTCCGAATGTAGTTCATCCTGGGAACCCCGCGTGCGGTAACCGATACCATGGATTGGGCTTTGACACGTTTGGATCAACGAAAACCGAGGCGCCACATTGGGACACCGTCCGTGGCCGCCAGGCTTTGCAACCTGCGGATGAACTGCAGCGCGCGATTCAGGTGGAGGTGCTCTCTGCCACAGATCTATCTTATGCCACTTGGAGTGCTTGGAGAGCCGGTCGTTTTGTTTTTGTTACTCTTGCCATGCACTGTTACACTATGTGCTTTTTTGTTGCTGTGACAAGGCTCTTGTTGTTGTTGTTGTTGTTGTTGTTGTTGTTGTTGTTGTTGTTGTTGTTGTTCATGGTGCATTGTCAATGCAAGCAAGGGACAACACAGGTATTGGGTACAGCATAGTTTTTCAGCAAGACATGATAGCAGCTTGATAGCAGGTCAGTGCAGGGTGTTTGTCGCCTCATTGCTGGGGGCTTATATCGCAGTGGGTCAAAACCCTTAGTCCCCCTGGTTCCCCTATCATCAACCATTGTTTTCCCCATTATTATTGGTCATTATCAACCATTATTGGTTGGTTAATATTGACCCCATAGCCATGTGAATGAACATATCCCCATGGTGGTTGGAGGGACCTCAGGGCAGATCATGGCAGGAAATCTGACGGCCAACCAGGATTTTCAGGCGCCGTTGAGGTCGCAAACAGAGGATTATCCAGCCAGATATCATGGGAATACCACTGACCAAGCTGGTGGGTTGAATGGTTGCTGGTGGAATCACACTAACCAAGCTGGGTTTCAAATCACTTTTAGTATCATGAGTTGTTGGCTATTGCTGTTGATTGGCAACCATTCACCAAGCGTTTGTAACTATGCTTGTTCAGGGGATGATGGTGCATATCAGCTGAAGGTTGGCGACTTACATCAAGGCAGCTACAAGCCAACACAGAGCCGTCATCAGGCAATGTTTTTTCATTCCTGCGCCGATCAAGTCCATCTGAGTGTCCGACAAGATGACGTAATAAATCAAGAGGTTTCAAATTCTGATGCCCAACATTGGGAAACGATGCTTCTGAACCTTTTAGATGGCTTTCATCATGATTTGTTGTCAAAATGTTAAGTTGAGCTTTCGATTTCTCAGCTGCGAAAATGGGCACACCAGTGTTTTGCATCGCATGGTATCACATGGTATCACATCGTATCCAGGGCATCCCAAGCGTTTCTGAGCGTCGCCAGGTGAAATCCCTCCCAGTGCCTTACTGCGTCTTGGTGACTGGATATCCAGATCAACCCTGGGCTCGGAAGTGCTCCAACGGCCGCGAGTACAAGACGGCGCCGGCGCTGCGGGAAAGACATCCGCGGTGGAACGCACTGTGCCACGTGGCATTTCCTCCGCAGCAGGCAGGGGGCGTTGCTGGGTTGGTTGCTGGGTTGGTGGGTTGGTTGGTTGGTTGGTTGAAGGAGGTCCCAAATGCCCAAAGTCGTTGGGGTGGCTGTAAGAATGGCAGTGTTTATGGGCCTTGGTCCCTAGTGATGGCATCCGAAACATGAGTGGACCTGAGACATTGTTTGGATATTCACAACCTCTAAATTTAATGCTTGGTGTTGCCGCACCAACGTCTTGCATGAAACGATCCGAAACCATTTCACCTTCGTTTTCAACGTGTTTTCGCCACTTCGAAAAACCAACTGCTCCCATGTCTCAGCTGCCAGGTGTCCGTGTCACGTGTGGACTTCAGCAAGGCATCGGAGGACGAGGCTCCGCCAGTGGAGCTCTGCCTACGGGTGATGGACGCAGGTGGGCTCCGTGGCGATCGCATGGCGGGTGAGGCGCGCGTGACACTGGAGCCGAGCGCGCGACGTGGAGCTGGCACTTTTCGGTTGATGGGAGGAGGCTATGGCACCGTCTCGCTCCGCTGGTGCATCCCAGAGAGGATGGCATCTGCAGGTGCTGCTCCCAAGACTGCCGCAGAAGAGGCCTTTGAACGTGCGTCGGAGTTTTGGGCCAGGCAAGAGCTCAGCACTTCCGAAGGTGTCACACATGCGCAGCTGGAACTGGCAGCCATTCTTGCAACAGAGTCGACGCAAGCCACTGGGAAGCTTGCCGGCACTGGAGGTTTGCGGAGGAGTGACCAACATCAACCCTGAAACAGCGAGCTGTTGACCTCATTTCACCTTTTTGTGGATCCTTTGGGTTGGATCTTCTGTTGTGGTAACCAGCTTTCTGCTTTGAATTTGACAAGAAGCTGTTTTCACATTTCTGCATGCAGCTTGACTCTCAGAATTTCTGTAGCCATGGTCACTCTGGCAGCTACCGCATGGCTTTGCCCCCCCAATGTCTGACCAAAGGCATCAGAAGCTCAACCAACCTGGTGCTTAGTTGGCAATGCCAAGGTCCAATGAGGCCTGTAGCAATGCGCAGCCATATGTCAACGAAATGATTCTCCAAGCCCCTTTGCCGCTTGGCCTGGCAGTTTGTCCCCCTTGGATCATCGGGGACAACTGCATAGCGACAACCATTGCAACTGCTGGAAGTGATGGAATTTTCAAGTGATGGCCATGGTGGCTGAGCAGTTACGAACAGTGATCTTCCAATTGGGAGCTTGCAAACATTGACATAGACGGGTCGTGAGAACCTTCAGAAACTGCAGTGGCAAAGACGTGGAAGATTTGACTCAGCCCAACGCCCCAGCGACCTCAGCCCAGGTCTGCACTTTTGCTGAACGACAATCCACAAGAGATTCAGGGTTCGGAAGTGCAAGGCCCAGGCAGCGGTGGAGGGAGCTGCATGATGCTTCCCCAACTGCTAGGGTCCCAGCCACCGAGATGTCTCACTGTAGCAGAATTTGGGGGCACTTTTTCATTGCCAGCATGATGGCTCATGGTGGCTTCCCTGCTTGCAACTTTGAGATGGTAGCTGGATGTAGCTGGGTCTTTGGCGGGCAATACTTTAGAGTCAGCAGCGCCCACCGCATGGTCCAGTTGACAGTTCTTGCATTTTCTATCACCTCCTGATAGACACTTGACATCACTTGAGGGTGCTCAGCAGCTTTTGCTGAATGTTTTTTGTTGTAGTTTCAGCATGCCAGGCTTGCATGTCAGGTGGTTTCTGAGATGGTTTGTGCAGAGACAGCATGTCAACCGCTTGAGCCCTTCTTTGAAGTTTTGTTTGGGGTACGTGCTTGCGAAGAGGGACGATTCTATTGACGCAAGGAACAATTATTGACATTTAGGTGGGATGAGTGCGGGTTCGCTCCCATCACTATGACCCAGAAAGCTCGGAGAATCGTTGATCGTTGGTAGTCGAGCAATCTCAGAATGATTTATGATGCATAGGCTGCATAGGTAGTTTCAGATTGTTGGGATGTGTTGGGATAGTGCCTATGTTTGGAGTCTATACACATCATCACATCCCTAAAATGTCGTCTAACATCACCAGGGAATGCGAAAGTCGGAGCTCCCAAACTCGTTGGAAGTGCCGCCCATGGCAGCCTGGAGAGGGCCCACACCGTTTCGCAGTGAGGCAGCCATTCGTTGATGACGGTGTTGTTGGATCGTTTGGAGCTCTTGACACCCCATGCTGGCAGCCGACTGATAGGCCGGAGGGATGATGGGAGGTCAAACTGCAGATCTGTGAAATGTGACCCAGATTCGAAGAAACTCACCAGCTATTTTCAGCTTGCTTGGGTGTCGTTGATTTTTGGTAGATCTCCAATTGGAGTGAAGTGGAAGCCCACATTACACTCGGCAGCGACGGCAATGGCACGAGAACATCATCGGTCTGCATTGCGAGGTCATAAAACCCATCGTGCAACTGGTGGTTTCCCATGGTTTCCCTATATACACGAGCGAGGGTTTTTATTATCATTGATTACTTAATTATTGGGGGGTTCCATCCAGATCCTTTTTGTGGCATTTTCCTTTTTGTGGCGTTTTCCTTGAAAAGCGATATGGGGGCGGCCAAGAGACGGTACTCCTAGAAACCATGGATGATAGGATGAGCTTTATCGAAAAGCGATAGGGGGCAGCCTAACTTTGAAATGGAAACTCGACAGAGCAACACATGATTCTGATCGCCACTATTATTGAATGGCTAGTAGGTAACATCATTAGTGGACAAACTCACATGGAATGTTACCAGCGACCGGGACGAGTTTCCAGTGCTACTTGCAACCCATTTCCCAAAAGAGTAATTATACAGCATGAGGCGGAGCCGAAAGAGCCTGCTGGTCATGGCTGGTTATCCCACCCGCGGTCTCGGCTGATCATATTCCCTGGCCTCGGAATCAGAAGCAATTTCACCCAGCAAATTCCGTTTCGACATTGGTTGGACGTTGGTTACGTTTGGTTACCAGGTTACAGCTCACCGTTGCCAACTCAACATAGGTCAGTCGGCAATGATCCACAACATGTTACTTTCAATCTGTTTCTTTCATGGTTAGCTGTATTCAATTATATCTCGGGTCTCCAAAGAGTAATGTTTATAGGTTATAGTACTTTTATCATCTCTTTAGCCTTTAGCTGTTTTATGACTATTCATAGGGGTTTAGCTGTACTAGGTTACATATATTCTCTTGATATCTCACTGTTCTTAGGGGCAAAGGAGCCCCTTGCAAAGCACCACGTTCCGTGGAGCGGCCCGCGACGCGTTGGCCCGGGTTGCCGGCTG
>VSDK01029794.1:168974-188872 GCA_009767595.1 Symbiodinium kawagutii | reverse complement strand
TGGTTGGTTGGTTGGTTGGTTGGTTGGTTGGTTGGTTGGTTGGTTGGTTGGTTGGTTGGTTGGTTGGTTGGTTGGTTGGTTGGTTGGTTGGTTGGTTGGTTGGTTGACGAATGTTGAAAGTCGGGGGGGGGGTGATCCTGAAAGTCTCAGGAGATTGTTGAAAGTTTTGCACGTAGCTGGGTAGGTAGAAATGTTGGTCATAGATTTGAATAGATAAATGGGTAAGACTAGACTAGGTAGCTGGATAGGCAGATAGGCTGAGGTAGGTAGGGAGGTACTTGGTGACATGGCAACAATTGGTCAGCTGCACCCCAAAAGCTTCTTCCCGAAATTGTGATCAGGGGCATCTGCAAAATCTGTCCCTTGCTTGGAGGTTTGGATTCAAATTTATGTCCGAAATCGGCGACCCACACCTGTTGGGCCTCACTAGGGATACCTAAACATTCTAGTCACAGTTACAAACACTTTAACCATTGCGAACCCTTCTTAACCGCTATTGATCGGTACCGTTTACGGTTGCTGTAATCCATTGTTCTGAGGCATGGCCAACCAGAATTCGTAATTAGATGAATTAACTATCATGACTTGTGACTATCCCTTATCAACCACTCTTATCAACCATGATGAATCAGAATTATGATCAATTGTGGTTACATAGCAAACCCAAAAGTGGTTAATTGACCATAACTGCTCCAATAATGATCACCGTTGTCAACCACAATCAACCATGATTGTGATCGAATACCACTCTTTAATGTGTTGAATCCTTCTTAACAACTAATGTCAGCCACATTTGACCACAATTGATCACTACTGACCAGAGCCAGTTTGACCGACGCAGGTGGCTCCACATCTTTGGAAGATCCCAATGTTTTAGTGGTGCAGCGCTGCGGGGACGCCTGGGAGGAGCGTGAAGGATGGATCTGAAGGTCGTGTGGGCACAACTTATCCCTAGTTAAACTAAAATCTGGAGAACCACCACTTTTGATGCAATAGGACAACCCATCCAAAACCGTGAGTTTTCCACATCTATGTTAGTTTTACCCAAGGTAGCATGGGGTGATCATGGTTGAAACATGCTTCTAATAGTCAATGATTGCAAATAATAGTCAAACATCAATGCAGCCTATCAACATCATCACCACGAAACTCATCCACCGGACCGCCACCTCACTGACCAGCGACCCGGAGCCATTGTTGTTGTCCCAAACATGTGTAAACCGTTGAGGAATTCTGGAGTTATTCATTAGTCAATTGGTTGCTTACCCTTCTATTTACCAGGTCAACTACCACTTGAGATTCCTTGTTGCCATTGCTGGCCAGCTGAGCTTCGCCAGCTCACCATTGTGGTGCCGCCGTCATCCAGAGCCGGCACCAGCTTCTCACCCCGCTAAAGCGACCACCAGTCACTATCAAACATGATCAACTGTTGTCGACCATCCTCCTCCTCCTCCTCCTCCTCGATATTCTGATCATCGTCGTCGTCGTCGTCATCATCATCCTCATCATCACCATCATCATCATCATCATCAACCATCATCAACCATGTTCAACCATCATCAACCATGTTCAACCATCAACCATCAACCGTACTCAACCATCAACCATGATCAACCATCATCAAGCATCAAACTTTCCATCACCAGCTGCCACCAGGACTTCCTCTGCAAAGTCTTCCTCCACTTCCGCGGTTCGGCCTTGACCGAGCTGAAACGCCTCATCGACGGCGCCGGGGCTGGACACGACTTGCGCCGCGCGGTCTACACGGTGATCAGCAACGAGGTGAGTCCGCCACGGGGAGCCACCACCCTCCAAGCAGGACACCACCAGGGGATCCCAAGTGACTGGTGGAAACTGGTCATCTAAGGCCTACCTGGGGTTCCAGGAGAGCTACGGTTAAAGTTGCTGGGTGATCAGCAGTTTTCAGAGTCGCAACCTGCCACCTGACTGATAAACCCCCAGTTTACCTGCTGGTGATCCCAAACACGTGTGGTTTATGAACTAATGGATCCAACAAATTGAAGCAACACCTTTTATTAAGATAGACATGCATAGAATAGATGTTCACAAATGGTGGATTTCAGCTCACAAAGAGATGTTGCTCTTGATGTGCCCTGGGCCTTGGACCTTGGACGTGACCGTGCTTCTCCGGAGGTGCGGCGCAGCATGGTGCTGAAGCACTTCGCCGAGGAAGCGGAGCGGCTGTCGCCGAAGTTCCCACTGCACCTGCTGTCAGACATCGACCAAACGGTCTTCATTGGAACCTTCGGGGCAGGCTGGGGAGCGCAGCGAAAAAGATGCGAGGAAGTTGAAGGGATAGGCTGAGGTGGTGGAGGTGGTGGAGGTGGTGGAGGTGGTGGAGGTGGTGGAGGTGGTGGAGTTGTTGATGAGCGTTTCTTATGGACTCCCATCGCAATGCAAAACATGAGAAACCGTAGCAGAAGAGACTGTTGATCAACGACTTTTTGAAGTCGAGTTGTCATGCATCTCCTGTGATGATCATCTTAGGATGCGAGTATGATATATTGTTTTACATCGAGTATCATTACATGTAAATATATTACACATAATGATATTGTGAAATGATATCTATATCTATATATATATATATGTATGTTTCATAGATCTGATATGTTATCCTATCTAAGGGTTGAAATGGCCTTGATCTGTTGATCTCACTATTTTTACCAAGTCAAAGATCCTGGAATTGATTAACAAACAAGTGACCCCCAGGAATTTAGCGCTCATGGGTGTTGTATTGTCCTGAGATTCATCATATCACTCCATGGTCAACAATACCAAGTGTGATGATCAATGTTTTTTTGAGCAAAGTATATTTACATGAAATATTCTATATGTTGTTTGCGTTTGAGGTACTTTGGTCAACATGAGTTTAGTTTAGCATGCTTCAGAGATGTTATTCTCGTTGCTGATGGAATTTGGATGATGATGGGATTTCTTATGGTGACAAAAAACAAAGGATGCTGTCAGGTGCTGAGCAATGTCCGCATTCATGATTGTTTTTTATCCGCAGGAAAGTCACTCACGGTCAATAATGGTCCTCATCGCAATAATGGTGAACGGTGATCAGTAGTGGTTGATCACACCTAATCAATATTAGTTAGGAGCATATGAGTCACTGCAATGTGGTTGAGCTATATGATGGCTACTGATCCTCAACATCGTTCACGGCTGCTGAACGCTGCACATTGCAATATTGGTCAACCCAGAGTTGATCATGGTCGACAATGGCTAATCGGGGACATCTACCAATAATAAGCAACCGTCGACTGGACATTAATGGCTGATGCTTGTGGCTTTTCATGGTTGATGAGTGGTCAATGCTGATTGATACTTGGTCATACTGATGGTTAAGCGTGGCCAATCATGACGATGTCAACCAACACACGCGCTTTAGAGCGTTTAGAGACACCTTCCCTTAGGCCCTAGCGACCTCGGCGATACAGGGTCAGTGCCTGGTAATTTTCATGTATCACTCACCTAGTTATCAGTCATCAGTAGTGATCAACGATGATCGATGATGTTCCATAATGATAGATTTCACGCTCATTCATGATAAACAGGAGAACTAAACATTGACTATGAGCAAGAATGGTCAATGATAGTGAATCATGATCAACAATGGCGATCAATCAGGTTCAACATGGATCCATGGCGGTGAATAGCGATCCAGAATGGTCCACCACATGGATGATCCCCCGGGTGCCAGGCGGTCCCAAGTTCCCCGTGGGCCCGGTGCCGGGCGCCCTGCGTCTCTATCGCGCGCTGGGGAACAAAGTGACCTTCCTCTCGGCCAGACCACCCATTTGGGAGGGCCAGACCAGGCAGGGCATGATGATCGATGAGGCATTTCACCTGGTTGACGATGCTGGATGGTGCTGTTTCGATGGTTTCATGATGGTCACCACGGTCGATTTTGTGTTAATAAGGATGATGGTCGATGATGGATAAGTGATGGTTAATGATGGTCTAATGATGTTTAATGATGGTTTGATCAGGAGAGTTGGGGCAGGTAGTGTTGAGAAGCTGATGGAGACTTGTGTAGAGAATTACAATGGGCCATGGGCTGAGTCGAGCAGTACTAGGTAAAGAATGCCCCACCAAGACCAGCACCAGGCATACTCTTCAACATGGTCCCATCAGACATTGGTCATATGGAAATGGCACAACATTTCCATGGGTGAACTATGACCAAGGGTCCCAGCAAGGGGAAAACATTTGTGCCAGTTGGTTTCCATAAGGTGGAAGAGAAAAAATTGCAATGCAATTCACCGGCAACTTTTTAGATTCATAGCCATGATTTCTGAAATCATATTGCCACCATGATGGCCTGCCTTGTTATTATTACTGAGGTGTTTTATTTGGTCATAAAGGGCTAGCTAATCTTTCCATTCACCCTACGACTTGGAATTCAAAACAAGCGATGATAAATGATAAGAGAAAGGAACAAATCTGAGGTGTTTTTCATAACTAGTTCATTGCAGTGCGGCTATGTGTCGGCTGGTATATTCACTAGAATTTACTCGTTGGGTAACCGTTGGAAGCTTTGTGTATTTGTGTTTCATTGTTTTGTGCTACACGATTGGCCAAGAAAGAGCCACATAAACCACCAACAAAAGGGCAAACCATATGACGTGCCAGATGAATGAGATGAATCAGATGACCAGCTGAAACAGATATGGCTGTGAGAACCCCTTTTTCGGCTGTTCACATCCCATAAACGAACGACATGGTTTTGGTTGGGATGTTCGGCTACACGTTGCTCCAACAGTGGGTCTTAACCCATAGCCATCAACCACCACAGCCGCCCTGAGCTGAGCTGCCCGTTCTCTGCGAGGCGCCTTCTGGACGAGATTGGCATTGCTGAAGCGGTGGTTTTGCCACTTGGCCAGAATGGTGAATAGTCATGGTTAAGAACGCTAGATGTTAATATTGTAGGGTTAATAGATGTTAATAGATGTTAATAGATGTTAATAGATGTTAATAGGGTAAATAGATGTTAATAGGGTTAATAGATGGTAATAGGGTTGATAGATGTTGATAGTGCTGGTGAATGATCATGGTTCATAATAACGGTTAACGGCATTGCATAGCAATTGTTAAGAATGGTTCATCGTCATGGTGAATAGTACCTGTTAATGAATGACAATGGCACATACGTACATACTAAATACTGTAATGACAGTTGATAAATCTTAGTTTTGAAAAAGTATTAGTTAATCACTGCTCAACGATTGATAAGGAATACAGCAATTGTTCGTTTAGAATGCCACATAGCATTAGTTGATGAGAGCTGCAAAGTTACTGATGACTGATAAAAGTGGTTTGAAATGGTTTAGTTAAGTATGGCTCAAACCAATGGAAAATAGCACTTGGTTGTTAGTAGTGACCAGCAATGGTATCTAGCAATGGTCAAGAATGATTACTTGATAGTGGCTAATGATGGCTAATAACTGGTATTAACAACCAACAATACTCAGCAATCTAGTTCACCATGGTCAGCCAATACTGCTGAATGGTGGTGTCATGGCAAATAGTACGGTCATACCATACCAATACTAGGTTAGCAGCAGAACCCATTGATCTCTAGGTTAGTTAACTACATAAATGTGAATACCCATAACCATTAACACTGAACACCATTAATTGACCAACCATTAGCGACAAATACCTATCCTTAACAACAATATTGGGTGAATACCACGATTTGCCATTATTAACCAATCATAAAGAACCAACCAATATGAACTGCAGTGTTGACAATTGTTGATTATCAATACCGTTGTAGTTCCCCTCCCATTAATAACCATCATCAACTGTCATTAATAACCATCAGCACCCACAATTTACATTATCAACCAACCTTATCCTCTACACTAACTCCTATTAGCCATCATTAATAAGCAGTATGAGCTGCCATTAAACATAATTAAGACCAGTAGTAGTCCCCTTCAACAAGAGCTGTCATCCTTCAACCACTATTGACCATCATTGATACCATTCAGGACGATTCTTATCCCTGATAGAAGCTATCATTAGCCCTTCACAACCACCAATAATAAGTACTATTTGACATCTATTTACCACTACCAACCACTACTAATCGTCCCTAATCATCATTAGCTATCCTTGACAACCCACATTAACAACTATTGACCCCTGTTAATCATCATGTCCCAAAGTACCCTCTAGTACCCTTAAGTTGACCACTTTTAATCACTACCATTAATACCTTTCATATGATGGTTTCGCAAAATCGAATACCCCCCAGTTATCATCCTTTACATGAATCATTTATAGCAATAATACAACCATAACTTGGGGGTACCCCTATTTTGAGAAACCACCATAAATCATGATTATTCGCCCCGATATCCCTATTAACCACTATTAATTATCCACCATCAACTACTACTAGCCATCATTAACAACCGGTGTTGACTTAACTATTAACTACTATTAACCATCATGAGTTGCCTTATCAATCCTTATGATCATATACCACCATACATCCATCATCACTAGCCATCCCTTCGCTGCCCTTGGACCGTACCCGGATCGTTGCACGTTCGACTGACTCGCCCATGCGAGGCCCGGCTCCTTAAAGGCGGTGGCGCAGGTGCTCTTCGCTCCCGAACAGGCCAAGCAGGCGATGCAGGACGGGCCGCCCTCGGTTGGGGTACCCAGGACGGGCGGGCCAGGCCCAGGCGCGGTCCCCAGGAAGGTTTCATTAGTTCACTCACCTATTAACCCCTTGGTTTCTCCATGGCGAGATCCCAACAGGAGAAGAAGACCGAGGTCTTTGGGCAGTTCGCTACGCTGCACCCGGAGGCCGGGGAGCACCCCCATGACCACAGAGGTGACATCCAGGGCATCGGTGAACACACACGAAGTCTGGAGAACCAAAGTGCGCAACAAATGTCTTTTTTCAATTTGTATGATTCAAGTTTCTGGATACAAATTCTGGAGGAGGATCAGTTTGGTTTGAATTTGTATACCAGAAGTGTTTTCAATTCTCACCTTCTGGAATCTTTTGGGCATGTTTGACATGGGCCCCAGCACATTGGAGAGCGCAGACAACTCGTGCGCAGGCCCAATTCATCTTCTTTGGAGATAGCGGTCACTGGGAGTTGCACGTGGAAGACAGTCAAGGAGGGCCAGGATGGGGCAGGCGTGCGGCAGGTGTAGCATGCCAAAATAGACAACCAACCGTGTACACCTGTTTGATGACTCACGAAGGGATGCTATCAATGCCGCTAGATTTCAGTTTGTTCGTGAGGTAGATCCTTTTGAACATGTCAGAACTGAGGTACTTGGATAGTTCCCGAGAGTAGCTGAGTTGACAACCCGAGAACATTTGATATCATATTACCAATCGAAAACATAAAGGGTGATTAACATGTTCCACATGCCCCAGAGGAACATCACTCCTATGTGGATGTTTCTCAAAATAGGGGTCGCCCAAATCATATAGTGATAAACCAACCAGTTTTTAGTGCCCCCCCTGTTTTGAGAAACCACCAGATATCAACCATGGTTTGGCATGATCAAGCGTATTAAAAGCATATAGGAAAGGGGCATTCACTGACAGCCCCCAAACTCGGAGAAACCTCTTTCTAGGGTGTACTTGCAGAGTGGTACTCCCCATTCAGGTTTGTTGCTTCAAAAACCTCCATTTTTGCCCCGTAGTGATCTGATTATATCTACCAACCAGAGGTTGTCACCAGTAAGCGCGGCTGGGAGTTTTCACCCATGTATTGAAACAGCTTGTGAATCATAAGGAACAAGTACAGATAGCCGATTCCTGATTCATCATGAACCAGTATCAAGCAACATAGGACTGCATCCATTGTCAAGACACTTTTGCACAGCATCAGACCATGATGCGTCTGTACATGCTGGCATTTTTGTTGTTCCTTGAACAGCGGATGGATACTTAGTCTAATGAGCCATCAATTTACAAGTAGTACCGCACAAGGCAGTGGCGGAAGTTTCCAAGATAGGAGCACTATAGGAGTGTGCAGTTGTGGTTGCGACGATTGATTGTCCGAGGGATCCGAGAACTGAACATCACTTGGACCTGACTTCCTACCAATGTGAGCATCGATTTGGCCACTTGACTGGCAGCCTATCTGTCTAGCTATCTTTCTATCAGTGGATCAGTTTTCTTTCTGTCTGTCTGACTGTCTATCTATCTATCTATCTGATGATCTATCCGTTTATCTATCTGCCTATGTACTTGTCTTTCTATCTACCTCACTATCTATCTCGTCATCTTTCTGTCTATGTATCTATCTGTCTACCTGTCCATCTATCTATTTATCTATCTGCCTATCTATCTATCTGTCTATCTATCTACCGAATTATTTGTCTGATCATCTATGTGTCCATCTGTCTATCTTTCTGTCTATCTACCTGACTATCTATCTACTTTTCTATCTGACTCTCGTTTCGTCTACCTATCTGTCTATCTATCGACCCATCTAGCCATCTGAATCTGGCTATCCAATTGTCTGTCTATTCCATCTATCTATTCTAGCTATTCTATCTATCTATCTATCTATCCATCTATCTATCCATCTATTCATCCATCGATGCATCTATGTATCTGACTATCCATCTAGCCACCCATCGATCTGACTATCGACTTGTCGATCTATCTGGCTACCTCTTTGTCTAGCCATCTCTCGTCTATCTATATATTCATTTACCTTCCAAATGTGCTTCGATCATGAAATCTTTTGCATCTAGGTGTTTGGCCACGTTTGATAACTGAACCTGGCAAAGGTGTTCCGATCATCAAGTGTTTTGCTACTTTTGACCTGCAAATGTGCTTGGCGCGCTAGCGTTGTGCACATTTTGGCCACATAAATCACGAAAAGTGACGCGAAACGCAAGTGTTTTCCTACTTTTGTCTCCTGTGTTCAAAAAGTGTCAAAACGTGCTGTGTTTTGACACATTTGCTTCAAAATGTGCTTCTCGCCCTGGCCGCGTGCACTTTTTCGGACATGCAACTTTCAAAACTTGTTAAAAACCACGAGTTTTTGCGACTTCGGACGTGAGAATGTGCTTCGCGCGCAGGCGGCGTGCCAATTTTCATGATCATATGACATCTCCGAAAAGTGGCCCGAAACGCTAGTAAAATTGCAGTTTTTATTTTGGTACAAGATTTTATCTTAAAAATTTGCTTCGCGCGCAGGCAGCGTGCCAGTTTTGAGAATCATGAGTCATCAAAAGTGCTCCGAGCATGTAGTGCTTTTACGATTTTGACTTCCAAATGTGCTTCGCGCCTAGGTTTTTTCACGATTTTGCAAGTTGCATCTCCCAAAAGTGCTCCGAACCTGACATGTTTTTACGATTTTGACTTCCAAATGTGCTTCGCGCCTAGGTTTTTGAACGATTTTGCGAGTTGCAACTTCCAAAAGTGCTCCGACGCTGTAGTGTTTTTACGATTTTGACTTCCAAATGTGCTTCGCGCCTGGGTTTTTTCACGATTTTGCGAGTTGCAACTTCCAAAAGTGCTCCGAACGTGACATGTTTTTACGATTTTGACTTCCAAATGTGCTTCGCCACAGTGCTCCGCACCCGCCGCTTTAGCGAGGTACCCTTCTGGACCCTCCTGAGGCACAAAACCTTGCAAAACACAGCATTTCGCGACTTTCCTAACATTTTGGCGCGCTCGCATTCTCATCTTTCGCACATCTCATCTTTCACACATCTCTTCTTTCACACATCTGCTCATGCGATCTGCCCTAGCTGTGTTGTTGCTCGGGCGATCTGCCCTAGCTGAGTTGTCCATATTGTCGGAAGTTAGACTTCTAAACTTCCTTCGATTAAAACATATCCATGATTGATGGATTCATAACCATTATCATATTATCATTATCAAGCATTTCATACCATTCTTGACCAGTAAGAAGCGTGGCAATAACCACTAGCAGCAGAAAGTACAACTCACCGTTCTAGAAACATTTTCTTACCACAGCCATAATTACCCATCATCAAAGACTCAACCATGACAAATCACAGGAGTTCTCAATCACCATGAGAAAATCAGATATCAATCACCACGAAAATCCTTGAAAAACATATCATGAATCCCCATGATGAAACACCAGATATCAATCACCACGAAAATCCTTGAAAATCAGATATCATGAATCCGAATCACCATGAAAACATCAGATATCAATCACCATGACAATCAATCACCTTGAAAACATCACATATCACCAATCCTCATGATGAAAAAATCTTCATCACCACACCCCTGCCATCCTCACGTGGGGTCACCCATCCAGAGGCGTCGTCCCAAGGCGAAGGCGACATCGACTTCGCGGAGCAGTTCATGGAGGCCTCGCGGTGTGCACGCAACGCGGGGCGCCCCCCGCGCGCCGCGCTGATCCACGACGTGGCGAGGCAGGGGCCCTGGCGGGGCCATGGGTGTCCAGCTCTGCAGAACAACACACACACAGACATCCAACATTACTGGTCACACTGGCGTTTGAAATGCCATTCATTCATGGACCATCTTCCTGTGAAATGGAACAGATTTCAGTCGCCAAAGGTAGATTAGAAGAAACGATATCTGGGGGATGTGGGGGAGTTCATGAAAGATCACTCCCACTTCTACTGAATTTTCAAGACGATGTTTTCTCTTGGGATTCAGGACGCCACCAGGACATTGTTTACGGTGAGACGTGTACAGACAGATTCACATCTCCCATTCATTCCCAGCTCCAAGCAAGTTTGAAACTACACCTGCTCCAATGTTGATTGGAAACAGCTCGCAGCAGTGTGAAGCAACTTGTTGGTTGGATTTTTTCATTGTGAAGCAGCTTGTTGGTTGGTTATACGATTGGATTGGTCTTCGGTCCATTCAAATAGGCATCTGGACCACCCCACTTTCAGCGCTGTTGCTCTCCTCGACCAAGCCTGACAGTTCGAGGGACAAGAACAGTTCTCAGATAGAAATTGCGATTGCGATCATCTCGCCTTATGATTAATGATCACCCATCATTTCAACTGATCATCTTCTCCCACTGTCATTTGGTCATTATCCGTTACACTTGGCACCTTTGTGCACCATTTTCTTGTTCGGAAGTTCCCTGGCAGCGCTGCCAGGTCCGATGGCATCATGCCCAAGAGCAATGCCACCACCAGAAGCGAGCTGCGCCTGCGAGGGATCCACGTTTTTGATACCTATGCAGGCGAGCTCCGAAGGGAGCTCAGGGTTCTAGTGCGAGTCATACTGGTCATATGGCTGTTTCTCAAGCCATAGGGAATCCGAAAAAATGGTTGGTTTATTGTATGTTATCATTTATATATGGTTGTAAAGGATGATTTGGGGGTCATATGGTGGTTTCTCAATACCAAAAAAATGGTGGGTTTATCAGTTGTCAATGGTTAATAAAGTAAGGATGATTTGGGGGTACCCCTATTTTGAGAAACCACCAGATATACAATCTGTTATATGTCTACTAATTAGATCTATAGAATTAATAAGAACAGCTATACTGTAACTCATGGCTAGTGGCTGTTGATTGGATCTGTGACTATCATTGATGATTGTCTATTCCTTTCAAAATGGTCAATGAGCCGGGGACATGGGAGCTAGCATCGCATTGGATTGTCCGAGTTTCCGAAGAGTTGGAATCGCCAACAATTGAGGGACTTGTGTCATGAAAAAAGGGATTTCCTGAAGAAATTCTCGCATAGCTTCGGTGGCCAGAAAACCGGTGTCAAAACATGACCCTTGCGAGTGTTGGGGTGGAACTAATTGGGCATGATCATGTTCAAGTGTAGCTAGGAGGAAGTCTATTACAACCCTCAGTTTTACCACATCCGATGTTTCACGTTGAGAGGTGAGTGGTTCATGATGCGGATTTCGACATATTTTGACATTCATGGCAGTTCAGTGTCAGGGCTGGATGTCCAATCTCCCGGTCAGCCGCCAGCTAAAAGTGGACAAAGCTAGTGTTTTTTAGAATAAGTTCATTGAACCCATTCTTAGTGGATTTCAATCCAGCCATAAGATAATCAAATATCCTCCACCCTGCTGTGTTTGAGAAACCAAGGTTCAAACCAATAGTCAGGTGTAACCCATGGATAGTAATTATATAGTCATTTAAAGGTTGATCAACCAAGGGATGTCAGTAGCAGTTCACAGCTACAGGCGCGGCTCTGCAGCTGTTTATGCTTGGCCTTTTGGATGAGGAGGCTGGCAGGGCTGGATTCACATTTATGCTGGACTTGGTCCTGGTGGTTTTTTGATGTTTTTTGGACGCTGATTTTTCAACCAAGCGCCATCCTGAAAGCTCTAGCATACGTAAAATGACAATGGATTTGAGTGAGGCAAGTGCTGTCTTCTTGGATGAAGCAGAGCTTTCTTCAAATTCCAAACAGTTCGCTGCACACATTTCCGTAAATGGTCTTACCAAACTCCAGAATTCATGCCATATATGGTTCCCCCAAGGTTCAGGATCAACTTCCATCAATGATACGCCTCCGAAAGGTACCATACAACGAGCATTTTCACAGGTTGACCATCGATTCACATGAACCGCTGGGCACCCAGCACCTGTGAAGTTGGCGCCGCAGGGCCTCCGGAGCGCCTCCCAGGGAAACCTGGAGGAGTTTGGGGAGATCAACGTGGTGGACTTCGCCTCCAATGAGGTGCGCTGCTTGGGCTGAAGCAATCTGAAGGAACCATCATGGAGGGCTGATGTCATGGCGGAGCTTAAGGAATCTGAAGGAAGTTGGTGACTGTAGGGTCCATGCTTCAACTGGTTCAACCAGAATGAGATGTGGGTGTGCATTTTTGGCTTGGATTGTTTGGTTTCAACTGGCACTTGCTGGACCCTGACGAACAGTTGCAAATGTGCTGGTGGAAGTGATTTGCTCAGCGGAAAAGTTGGATTGTCCGTTAAGATACATGTATCTTTATGTAAACATGCACACGTTAGTATGTTAGTATGATATTACATGTATAGTTTTGGTTAGATAAGAAGGGACTAGATAGAGAGGACAGATAGGATAGAGAGGATATACATAAATAGATAGATAGATGGACTAGATGAATTTGGAGTGGTAGAAAGGTAGACAGACAGATAGACAGATAGCTATGGATCATGGGTCTATCAATGGTAGTCCTCCCAGGTTCCTGGAACTGTTTGGTGCTGTGGGCAACCCACAGCAGGGTTTCTTCTCACACTGATCACCATGTCAATTCACATCAACGCACTGATCAAGCCTTATTTCATGCCACTGATGGCCACCCTTTGTACCAGTAACATCCATTAACCATTCGCTCAACTAACCATTGCCATCCATTCTCCCAAAACATTAAGCATCGCCACTATCCAGATGAGGTACATCATCCATTCTCCCTTCTTTCCATTCTCCTCATAGTGATGCCCGTCTTTCCATTCTTTCCATTCAACCATTCTTCATTACCATTGCCATTCCATGGCAGTTCCACCGAGGTCTTCGAGATGCGTCGCATGGAGCTGCTGCGCGACATCCGCGAGGTCAACGACGCGCTGCGCGCCGCGGACCGCAGGAGGCGCGGTGCGGGGCGGTGCCGCGGAGCTGCCGCGGAGCCGGTGGAGCCGCCCCGTTGTGGGGTTCAACACGTGGGGGTTGCGGCTGGGCATGGCTCAAGTGGTTGATTTGGTTGGTGAATTGGTTGGTGAGTTTTGGATTTGGTTGATTTGATTGATTTGATTGATTTGGTTAGCTGTTTTTGATGTGGTTAAGCTGGTGATGATGGTGATGTTGGTTTGGTTGAGTGGGATGTGATGCTTCAGTGGTGATGATCAGGGATATATTTTTGATGATGGTTGGCGTATGTGGTAGGATCATGGTTTAATGATGGTTTCGTATGATGGTTCACCATAGTGGTTCAAAATCCAATGGCCAACACGTCATTCGCTGGGCTGATTGATGGGAAAGTGTACAACAAAGCCTGGTATCAACATGTTTCAACCACCCATTACAAGGGTAAAATGTCCCATCCATTTCTGGGATTCATGGACACTTCCTTATCGGTGTGTCTCTACCCCCAAAGTGGTGGATCAGCACGGTGACCCAAACGAGCGTCACACAACCTGGGACTCCAACCAAAATCAGACGCAAGCGGAACAGGGTGGTTTTTAACCAACCATGGAGGACAGAAGAATTGTCGGGGACCTGGGTATCTAGCTATGTACTGGTAGGGGGTATCTATCTATTGAGGATGTAGCTCTACCATACTCTACCTATATTATGGTATTAAGGTGACTAGTCATATGCATATCAACTGCCTATCAACCCTTTATAGGATGCAACAATGTACTCATAGCCAACATATGAGGTCCTTGTGGCTCGGACGAAAAATTGCTCGGAGAGACAGGACAAAGCACGGGATTTGGTCCGAGCTTCGAAGTGCTGGGCCGAGCTTGCACCACTTATGATGTGGCTATGGGTCAATATTAACCATCAAAAATGGCTTACATTAACCAACCAAATCATAGGGAAAACAATGGCTAATGTTGGGGAACCAGGGGTACGGGATTTTGACCCACAGCCATGTTTTTTTTTGCCCACAAAGACCAGCTTATGCCACTAATCAACCGTTGTGAACCCTTCGTCGAAGATTACTCAACCATCAGTATTCATCATAAGCATCACTATAAAACATCATGAACCATCGACAATCAACCCCGCAACTAATAAGCATCAACTACCAACCAGTCGCCATCAACCAATAAGCATCAACTAACAACCATCAACCAAAAAAGTTGCATAATCACTAGGTATAGCTATACATATTATATAGCTAGCAACTTAACCATTGTGGTAGCCAGCATTATCTATAGCTACATATTAAATAACCACTTTTGAAGCAACCATTGGCGTAGCCAGCCACACATATCACCCACTTCTTCACCATTCGTTCGCCATGACTTCCCCAGTTACCAGGTCGCAGGGAGGAGCAGCGCCGCGGTGGCAGTTTTCCGGTTGGGAGATGGCCCCCTTGGGTCCCTAGGGTCGAGGATGGGTGGGGATGATGCATCTGATGGACTTGAGTGACTAGAGCTTAGCCAGGTTGATTTTGGTGGGATGGATTTGGGATTTCGATTTGGGGGATTCGGTTCGTCTGATTTGGTGGGACCCAAAGGTTTCGTGGCAGCTGGCGTGAAGTCACACCTTTGGAGCAGATTGTCGGGGAGCCTTCCGTCTGGTACCTCTCCAGTGCTAGGACCTACCTGCGATGCTTGGGATATCCCTATTGTTCTTGGTGATTATCCCTTGATGATGCTTCATACCCATGAATGTTCTGACCTGTCAATCCTCTATAGTTGGCCTATCCCAAATTTTCTTGGTTGTTATTTTATATTTCTAAAAAGGTTTCTTCACCATCATCAACCCTTTGGCAATGTTCATCAAGCAGTGGTTGTGACGCCAGAGACCGCAATGGATGTGGCTTTGAACAGTGTGGGTCACTTGCCCAAATGAGTTCTGGGTGGAATTACAGCAGTTGACAACAAACTTCAGCAATAATGGTCAGGCAAAATGATGCAGAATCGTGGTTAGAAGGCACGCAAGGGTGAACGACACAAGACCATATAGATGGCCGGTTAACGGTTTCAAATCTTTTTTGATCAACTACCAAGCTTCAGCTTATCAACCATGAGGCTGTGTCGATCGCTTCACATGAGCAAGGCTGTAGTGCCTGCTGAGGACAGTCCAGGACGCTGGTTGAACCATGACCTGTCTCTTCGTTTGGATCAGACGCACATTATTGTTGTATATTCAAGGCATACATCATATTATCATAACATTGTCGGAACCTGATAACTTTTCACCACCTCCCAAACCCATGGTTTCGGATGGTTTCGGTACTGAACAAGAAAGAACATCTTCTCATGAATTTGTTGCTTTCCATGAAGCAAGGACATTTTGGCGAGTTCTTCAGCCAGAGACTTTGAACTCTGGATCATTGCCTGAATACGGAGCTAACAAAAATGGTATAAATTGGTTAGCCTTTTGCACGTCATTTGGTGGCTTTTCAAATAGGGGTACCCCCAGTCATCATCCTTATATTGATACAAAAAGATATATTAATGATTTCTAGCAATAAAGCAACCATAACTTTGGGGTCCCCCATAGCTTAAGAAACCCCCATTTGTGGTTTGGCACCTTCTCACTTTGGGATGGTGCCCTCATGGCTCTGGGTGTTGACATGCGTCCTGATCGGGGCCACGTTGGGCACATGAGGCCAGCGCAGCCTACCCGGCGGACCTCTCTGTCCCAAAGGCGTGCTGTGGGTAGTGCAACAATCTTCAACTGAACTGGCTGTTTGTTGGGAGCCAGGGGTACCCATATACGTAGGCTTTTTAAGGGCCATTAAAGGGGTTTCAAACTTTTTGCCATGCCAAAATCACTCCTGCAATCAGCTTTGGATGCGTTAAAGGTTGCTGCCATTTGCGAGTCGCTTATCATCCAGGATTCCACCATTCCCCTGTGTGGTTGGATGATCAGTTTCACATATATGATTATGGACCAAGCCTGAACGCAGATTAGCAGTTGGTGTTATGGTGGCAGCTTCATCATCACCATGGGGTCAATTTGGCGTTTTATGTCGGCCATGACTGGGAATTCATAGCCAAGACAGCTGGGTGACAAGGTAACTTGAGGTAACTTGATGTAACTTGGTATCCAGCAATTGATGAGTCAAGGAAAACCATGAAAGCTCCAGGACAGCATTGCAGCATCATGGCTGTGCCGTGCCGGGGTGGTCATTGTTGAAGGACCGTAAGCATTAACGGCTGCAGGCCGCCTCTGCTGCGCCCACTCGGGGGACGCCGTGTCAGGAGCTGCTCAATGTTGGTGACCGGCTAGCGATCGGCAAGGGCTAGTGATGGCTATGGTGCATCGATGGTGTGGTTCATGATGATCAACCATGGTTGATACCTGTAATGATCATCTAGGGGTAGGGAATATGGAATATTGTGAATAGTTCTTAATACTAGGGGAGAGTTATGAACAATAGCCACGAAGAGAGATGACAATACTTAACTTGCCGTTGGCGCTGTTTTCTGTTGGAAACGTGCAGGAGCAGTTGGCAGACTTCTTGGGGGAAGAGGAGCCGAGTTCAAGATAGCCGCCTTGAGTGTATTGCTGCAGGGTGTCACCATCAAGGTATACCATTGGAGAACTTGGAAGTTGCCCAATCACCAACGCAAATTTCCGGCCGGAGAACTGTCGCAGGATGTCCCAAGTGCAGCCTCGACTGCAAAGCCGCAGGCTGAAGAGAGAGTGGGCTGGGAACTAGCTGCACTAAGACACCAAGAGACATGCCTGACTTGGAGAACCCGTTCCTCAAACTGGTTGGAACTTATTTGTGTCAACTTGTTACATCAAGCATCATCGAGGGACTGCTTTGCATCAGAGGATGCCTAATTTTGCTTCCGTATGCCACCTGGCCTTTTGCTGCCTCCAGTCAGATGATTTTTGGCTTCCCTCCACTTGCCCCCTAAGTATCTCTGGTCTTTTGGTGCAGTCAACCATTTGCCTATTTTTTTCACCAGGCTAGGGACATGATCGACAGGGTTCGCCCCATGCCATTGAAATTGATAGGTCTCACTCATCATGCCCTTGTTGTTTTGAACCCCATCCCTGGCAGCAGCGTTTTGCCTCCTTCAATAGTCAGAAATCCTTGATCAACGCATTTGGCGCATTTTGGCTCATCTATGATGCCAAGGATTGTGTAGCTTTAGGATGATAAACATGCTCATGAGCTGGGTGATCACGACTGACCTGGGACCGGTCTTCTTGGGCAGTGGCACACATGATATGTTGCCCATCTCCCTTTCACTTCTATGCAAAGTGCTCCAGCTGGTTTACAAGGGTCCTTTGGCGTTTTGCCCTATTGCAAGTTCTGAGTTGAGGTGATTTGAGGTGTATGGTTAGTATGGCTAGTGATTCTTTTGAATTAAAGGAGATGGATCTGCGACTTATTCTGCCTCACACTTTTGGGTCCCCGGTGATATGCAGCAATATTTGCTGAACTTGCGCAGCAGGAACTGCTGGCTGACTTCTTGGGGGAACAGAAGGCCAGCCCAGCAGTGGTCACACTGACTTCCTCGAAAAGGAGTTCAGGTTTGCAAACACTGTAAAGACACGTAGAATATATAAATCACATCATCATATTATCCTATTTGAAAAAAACATATATTTCAATTTGCATTCGCTCCGATAAAGACCTCAAGCAACCAGCTGCGTTTGATTGGCGGGAGGCTCCAAGTGCAGCTGCCTCCTCGACTGCGAAACCCCAAGCTGAAGAGCCACTGGGCGCGCAACCGGCTGAAGAGACATCCAAGGAGAGGAATGCAGATGAAGCATATGAAGCAGTGCGACATGAAGGGAAACCATGAGACTTGAAGTTTCGAAGACTTTTTCTCCGAAGGGATTCGGCTGTCTTTCTGGGACGGATGATTTGGGATATTTCTGGTTTGTCTCTGACTTGTCTCCCAAGTATCTTGGTCTGCTGGTGCCTTCCAGATGGATAGTGAAATGACATTTTTCCAAATTGCTTTTGACAGTCGTTCACCTGTATGCCGAGTTCATCTGAGTTCTGTCTTGGGTGTCGGAGTTGTTTTTGATAAGAAGTTGCAAGGTGACGACTAGGATTTGGCTGGATGTATACTAGGGGCAAGCAGCTTCATGTGACACATTTGAGTTCCATGGAGGTGTAGTACACACTTGGTTTCAAACTTGAAGCAGGAGATGTCAATTGACCTGCTGGGACAGGAAGAGGCGGGTTCAACACAGTCACATGAGAGGGAGAGAGAGAGAGAGAGAGAGAGAGAAAGAGGGAGGGAAGTGAGCAGACAAGACGAATAATCCGTCATCACGTCCTTTTGAAGCCTTTTAAGGGATCTGGTTTTCTGAGTTAATGTCTTTTCGACGAGTTCAGTGATACTTGAAATCTGCTGAAATTATGATCTCAGTATGTTCGGTGGCTTTGACTCTGCATTCCCTTGGGGTTTGCACCTAGAAACCAGCTGCGTTTGATTGGCGGGAGGCTCCAAGTGCAGCTGCCTCCTCGACTGCGAAACCCCAAGCTGAAGAGCCACTGGGCGCGGAACCGGCTGAAGAGACATCCAAGGAGAGGAATGCAGATGAAGCATATGAAGCAGTGCGACATGAAGCGAAACCATGAGACTTGAAGTTTTGGAAAACTTTTTCTCCGAAGGGATTCGGCTGTCTTTCTGGCACGGATGATTTGGGATATTTCTGGTTTGTCTCTGACTTGTCTCCCAAGTATCTTGGTCTGCTGGTGCCTTCCAGATGGATAGTGAAATGACATTTTTCCAATTTGCTTTTGACAGTCGTTCACCTGTCTGCCGAGTTCATCCAGGTTCTGTCTCGGGCGTCGGAGTTGCTTTTGATCAGAAGTTGCAAGGGGACAACTAGAATACGGCTAGACATATACCAGGGGCAGGCAGCTTTGGCAGACGAATTTCTGAGTTGAAAGTTGTCATGTTACTTATTTGAGTTCCATGGAGGTTTAGTACACACTTTGTGTCAAACTTGAAGCAGGAGATGTCAACTGACCTGCTGGGACAGGAAGAGGCGGGTTCAACACAGTCACATGAGAGAGCGCGAAAGAGAGAGAGAGAGAGAGAGAGAGACAGAGAGAGACAGAAAGAGAGAGAGAGAGAAGTGAACAGAGAAGACGAATAATCCGTCATCACGTCCTTTTGAAGCCTTTTCAGGAATCTTTTTTTTGAGTTTCAGTTTATGTCTTCTTGACAAGTTCAGTGATAGCTGAAATCTGCTGAAATTATGATCTCAGTTCGGTGGCTTTGACTCTGCATTCCCTTGGGGTT
>VSDK01029794.1:151474-163974 GCA_009767595.1 Symbiodinium kawagutii | reverse complement strand
TTAGAAAGATGAACTCCACGACTGGCCACAGCCACTGACAGTTCAGGTGCCACTGTTTTCACCCTACCCCTGAGAGACTGTGAACCTTGAGATTCAGATTTTCAGTTCACTGCATTTGCATAAGTCACTTGATGCCAGTTGGGGACCCTCCATCCTCACAGCATGCTATGGTGTCCATGGTCGCTGTTCTGGCTCGGGGAGTTGTTTGTAGCCTTGATTTGGACCACCTGGGTGCGCCCGCCATTCGAGGATGAGTCGCTCGGAGCTTTGACACTGTGGTTTGATGGCGTAATGCTGTCTATTGCAAGCTGAAAATCTTGAATGATGGTTGATAATGGTTAGTGCTTAGTGATGGTTCAAGAGGGTTGATCATGGTTGATCCTGAGTAATGATAGCTATATCGGTGGATAATGTTGTGAAATTGTTCTTCATACACACCTTAGTGGGTTGCAATCAGCAGACATTCAGATTCATGTTGTAGGACATAGATTCTTGTGTACTTTCGGCCATCTTCAGCCAGTGTCCTAGGTAAACTGCTACTCTGCTACCTTTGTTCAAAGAACAGACATTGACAACGTAGAAACGTGAAAATCATGCAGTTACACTGTCAATTACAGTTATCTAATCAGCTACTGTGAGCAACTAGGTTAGTTGCGGAAGTGATCCTCTTTTGCTGGTGTAAACAATGTATGACTACCAATCAATATGTGCGTTATGTGCATGCAAGTGATCCTTCGTAAGGGGTTTGCACAATTTTGTGTTGCTGATCTGGGCCCCGCTGATGGGATCGTCTACATTTTTTGCCGGAAGGCAAACGCCTGGCCCCAGAGCGGTGCCTTGCAAAACAGATTATATAAAGCCGCTCTCATAGACTGAATCTACATAGTCATGGTTGACTATGGCCACTAGACATTGAACATTTGACGAATGATGTGGTTGACAACCACTGTGATCCGACATGGCTTCAAACACCATGGCTCAAGCCTTCAACATTTCAACTTCCCTGAAGCCTGGCCCTTTGACCTGTTACCACCACTTTCTGTGGCTTCACCATGGCAACCGGAGCTCCAGGTGGATATGGCGCGGGCGGAGCCGGAGCTGCGCCCGTGGCGAAGACCATCGCGGTGCTGGCGGGGGACGGCGTCGGGCCGGAGGTCATGGCAGAGACGGTGAAGGTTCGGAGCCGAGCCTCCGGGGGACACACGGAGGGACACTGAGGGACACAACGAGTTACTAAGGATGTTTCTTTGGAAGAGAATTGGCCGATCTTTTTTAGATTTGTGATGATTCTGTGATTCTTCGTTGAAGATAATTTTTCATAGTCATTATTTGGATGGGTGCCATACCTCGTCGTTGTCAGGGTCATAGGCAGCAAAAAAAACATGGAAATTGTGGGGAACCCAAGAATGAGACCGAAAAAGTCTAGACCACTTTTTTGGATTCACATCTTCTTGGCAGCCCATCGCAGACATGGCGGTCAAAGCCATTCATTCAACACGCGAAGACTGATGGATGAACCATCGTAGCTCTGAAGAGTGGGTTCTGCTCATTGTGTCTTCATCAAGGTGTTTCTACAGGCCATTGCTGAACAACCACAAGAGACACAGGGCGCAAAGCATCACATTACCGACGGCATCGTTTTGCTTTGGCTCAGGACTTTCCGCACTTGCAAGGTTGCAAGTTGCATAATTAAGCTGCAAGCTTCAGCCAGGATTCCGCCGAAGGTATCTAGAAAGCGATCAGCCATGTCCACAACCCGGATGCTTCTCGGAGTGCTTGCATGGTGTTTTGTCACAGCAGTGGAGTTAGCAGTGCTCATGAACGAGAGTTCAAGGATGATACCTGCAGTGCTCCTCTCGGGCAACGTGTTGATTACATTTGTTGCCTTTCTGGTTCTCCGCAAGTCGCCTGAGTCAGAAGCACAAGCTGTGGCCCGACGTCAAGCCAACTGGAATGCTGACATCCGACGCCGTCTCATGGGTGACCCAGGATTCTTAGGTGGACTCGAGGTGGTCACGTTTTAGCGGCTCACATTTTTGAGACATACAGTGCCTTTGGGTGCTTCTTGCGAGGACTCTGAGGGAGCCCTTCTAATCCAAAAAAAAACGGCCTGGTGCTTTTCCATTCATTTCACCAGTTCCGTTCATTCTGATCGCGTGATCAACCCCCGTCGTGCTTTTCCATCGATTTCAGTTGCCAGGGCAGTTCATTGAAACAGCCCTGGCCTCGTGATTTTCCATCGATTCCGCCAGGGCAGCTTCTCTGTTAGAGAGATTTCAAGTTTTTCACCTGGCACTGCGCTGAAGGGGATGAATGAGAAGCAGAAATCAGCAGAAAAGATGCAGAGGAAATGGCCGGCCGATTGCAGGCTACAGTACCGAGTGGTCCAAGATTGCTTGAGATGACCTGCGATGGGGTGTCTCCTCGTGCCAAATCATTGTCCTTCGATGTCCTTCGCACACATTCCCCGGTCCGTCACTATGAATCGGCCATGATCAATCCCTGACCGTGACCATTACCAATCATGGTGAACCATCATGAGCCATTCTCAGCCCATGACTAATTAACCATCAACAGTAATTAGCCATTATTACAAGGATCATGATTCAGTCATTATTGATATCTGATTTATGCGTAGGTCTTGCAGAAAGTTGGAGAACTCTTTGGACATAGCTTCACCTTCAAAGACTACAAGGCAGACAGAGGGCTGGCACCGGTGTGCGGGTGGGGCTTGCTGGTGGGGCTGGTGTCCATCATACGTCCATCATAGGGGATGTACCGCGCATGTAATGGCATGTATGGTATGTTGATCAGGTACACATGCCTCACATGCATTTGCTGCGCCAGTTTTCTTCACACTGGTGATTGTGACCATGAAAGTTCTGGTAGATTTGGGGAGTTGAGGAGGGCTGGCAACCCTTGAGAAAAGGATATCAACCACGAATCAGGTCTTTCCCAAGGAACACATCCAAAATTGACCATGAAGCAAGCATAGAAACAAGTGAATCCCTGCGGTTCAGAAGTTGCTACCTGCAACCCATGGAGTACCAACTACATGTACCCACGATGAACTTCTAACTTTGGTTAGTGGCTTCATCCAGGCCAGCAAGAACACCCCCAACGCTAGCTTTGGTTGAACTGTGGGTTTCTAGAAATGGTAAGATGCATTGCTGGGTTCAGATAATTCCCCCGAGCATGTGGTGAGTCGCAGCTGGAGCTGCAGCTGGATTCGATCCCGGCGCTCTCATACGGTAGGCGTAGATTTGTGTAGGGTTGGATCTAAAAATTGGGAACCCCCAAAATGGACTGTTTACTGCAAAAAATGGTTGAAATTGCATGATTTGGGAGTACCCCATTTTTTGAAGCCACCAGTGTATATCCCTACTGTTGTTGCTTACTGTCATTCATCCGCTGTGAAGCGACAGTTGAATTAGCCATTATCGATTTCCCATAGCATCTTATAAATGGTAAATCAGCTAGGATTATGTAAAGTTGTATTGGAAGATCATTCACAACTACTGGCCATACTATCAACATTATTCACGTGACACAATATTTGATTTTACCATGTTGATCATGATGGGTGGTATGAACAGCGACCATCTCACGTGAGAGGATGCTCTACTGTCATTCAAACGACGGGTCATCATGGTCAATGGTCAATGGCTAATGGTTCTTGGTTCATGGCCAATCATGGCATGGCAAATGACTCATCATCATACACCATCAACTGATAATCCATGACTTTTGGGATGGGATGAGTCTTAATCAACCATCAGCTGATGATTATCTTTGGGTTTAACCACTGTCACTAATCAACTCATGGACTGATCATGAACCGATCATCACGAACGAATCAACTGCTCATACACCTCATGATCATCATCACCACATCAACCATCATCAACCATATAGTCAACCATCAACCATCATCAACCATCATCAACCATCATCAACCATCATCAACCATCATCAACCATCATGAAGCATATAGTCAACCATCATAAGGCAGCATCAACCATCATCCACCATCAGCTCATGGGCTTCACCTTACCACCTCAACGGCCAGCGTTTCGCCCAGGTGGGCGGCGCTGCCTGGGCTGCCACGGAGGCTTCGGGGGCGCCCTCGCACCTGCCGCAAGCCACACTGGAGGGCTGCGAGACCAGCGCGCCTTGGACCGTAGCTCAAGAGGATGCCCCCAGGAAGCCGTGGATGGCAGTTGTGGAGTTTAGTGAATGGCTATGGTTGGCTATGGTTGGTTGGTTGGTTGGTTGGCTATGGCTGGCTATGGTTGATTGGTTGGTGGGTTGGTGGATGATTTGTGAATGCTGGATGATTAGATACGATTAGGATTGTTGCATTTGATCGGCTCAGGTTTCCAACCGCCAGGCGTCTTGGGTTGTTTTTGGAGTTGATGATTGATGATGAGTAGCTATCATGGTTGGCTATGCTTAGAGATACTTGGGAATGGTTATCGATGGTTGGATGTGGTGTAGCTGGTGATGTATTTGTGGCCCGATCGACTGTCGCTGGCAATGGAGCATTGATGTTGTGGAATGATCAACTGGTGCTTGATAGCCATGACAATACTGATGCTATAGCAAGCTATGAGATTTGTTGGTGTTTACAATGGCTAAGCGATAATATGGCCAATGCATCCCCACTGGCCCACTGGTTATGAAGCCTGGGTTGATTATTGAGATTCATACTGTCAATGGATCATTACCAGCTCGCGCAAACTAGTGAACTAGCTGGTTCAAAACCATTGTAGTCACATGGTCTCGGCTGAGGTGCTAAACTTCTTCTTAGTCAATGATCACATGTGGCCGGCAACATGAACTATGAGTGCAAGATCTGAAAAAGTTGGTGTTGCATGGTTTTCCAATGATTGCCAAGTACGTTTGATCCTTGTTGGCTGATTATTCATTTGCTGGTTATGCATGGTTATGCCGGCCACAGTACTTGACTTGGTTTATTGACCATTGTTCAGCCTTGTTGGGGCCTCCTTCAGCGTTGCTTTGGAACTGTATTTTGTTGTATTTTCCAGTGCTGCCAAGGCGAGATCCCAACCGAACCATTTTTGACTGGGAAGACACCAGCTATCGATGCCACAGTTTGACGCTGGTTTGACGCTGGTTATGAGAAAACCCTCGTGTGTCCCGGGACCCCGGAACTTCACACAATTCTTAAGTGAAACTTATTCACAGGGAGGCTGTGGAATTTGGCTGCAAAAGTGGGTTGCTCTCATGTTCAACAGGTGTTCTCTGCCATTGCAAGGTGCTTAAATAGATGATTTGCTTCTCAAGTTGGAGCTGAGTTCCCTCCGACTCTTTGCCATTGCAAGGTGGTTGAACAAGTCACGACAAATCCCAAGTTGCAGATGATTTCCCTACAGCGGCACACACACACACTGTCACCGCATGTTCGCTCAGGATGCAATCCTTTTTGGTTCCGTTGGAGGTCCCGTGGACAAGCAGCACGAGTTGATCTCTCAGAGAGCTGAGATGCTGATGATGTCCTCGTGCCCGTTTCCAGCAGAAGTACATGGCGCGAATGACAGAGATCACCTGCTTTTCTATATGATTCATCAATAAGATGCAATCAGCAAATAAAATCAACTTCGAACTGGGATAGTACATTATATTGCACAGGAGCACAGACTATCGTTTTTTGGTTGCACTTTCCAACTTTGTTGTTCTGGGCCGGTTTGGCAGCAATTTCACTGTTGTTGGGACATGTTGGTTGTTGAAGTCTTCCCAGGCCTCAATGGAAGGATTGCGAGAAGAACGCCCTGCTGGGCCTTCGCAAGCGCTTCAAGTTGGCAGTGAACCTTCGGCCTTCGAAGGCGCATCGACATGTGCACTGGTTGTGGCATAGGGCATCATAGGGCACCCCATGGGCACCCCTACAATATAGTGAGAACTATCAGTTCCAGATGGTTTAATTACCCTCATTGGAAAATGCCCTGATTTGAGATTGTTCATAAAAGTTGCAAACTGTACCTCAAATCCCCATGGTCTATGTTTGAAAAGATCATTTCGCTTTGGTTAGGGGTACCTATTGTTGTGGACTTACACACGATTTGACTACACACTTGGGTTACCTCTTAGCAATCTGCAAATGATCGTCGCCATCTCGGTGGCACGGTATAGCTGAAGATCGAAGCTGGCACGTGAACTAGGCACTTTGGGTTCCATTGTCGTGGGAGTACCCTCAACCATTTCGACAAATGATCACCATGAAGGTGAAACTAACCAGCTACGGGGGTACATCATTTATGAACAATCCATCCCAGCTACGTTGGATCTAGAGCCTGGTTCGCTGACTAGCT
This sequence comes from Symbiodinium kawagutii, assembly GCA_009767595.1. NCBI lineage: Eukaryota > Dinophyceae > Suessiales > Symbiodiniaceae > Symbiodinium > Symbiodinium kawagutii. The sequence goes on along the minus strand of VSDK01029794.1, from coordinate 157,642 downwards.
CATCACAGTTCCATGTTATCGATGTTTCTGGGAAATTTTGTGAAGACATGGTGACATCCCAAACCAAGAGACCCAAAGCTTCCTTCTGTGTTTGGGGCGCACAATTTGGGGATCAACCACCTGTGGTGGGTCAGCGCCAACTTCTGAGGTGTATCCATTCCTCTCGCACCTCTGTCCTTTGAAGCCATCCATCATAGGTGCGAGCTGGGCACTGGCCAGCAGAATTGTTCAGGAGCTTAAGTCAGACCCCAGAAAGGAACGGTAGAGTTGTTGAAGTTTGGCTGCGTGGGTCTTTTCTAGTCCAACTTGACTCTCAGAGTGCACAAAAGAGTCTCGATTGTAGCAGTCCCAAGGAAGCATGCCAACCTTGAGCGATAAGATTTCATACTCCTTGATGACGAAACCATCGACACGCCAACGTTTCACGTTTTCAGCAGTTGGGGGTTTCTCAAGTCATAGGGGTACCCCCAAATCATCCAATATTAATCACTCCCCTTCTTGCGGTCCCGGCCACCCCCAAGCTGCTGCAAAGGGGAACATATTAATCATTTCTAGTCGTTTCTACTACCCACATCTCTGGATATTTGTTCTGCTCTGCAATTGCGGGGGCAGTTCATGACATTGACTATGTCTGAAAGCGCGCACCATAATAAACCAACATACACCAACCATTTTAGGGGTCTCTTCTGGCTTCAGAGACCCCCAAGTTGCCCCTCCGATGAGCCAAGCACTCGAAGAGGCACTGGAGTTGACATGGTCATCATCCGCGAGCTGGTGGGAGGCCAGGTGGGTCTCAGGTTTGGGGCCCTACCTTGGATGTAACAACGGTGGTGGGAGCCCCGTCCTGGGAGGTATCTACTTCGGCGAGCACAAGCGAGAAGGAGACAAGGCCAGCTGAGAGGGTCGGCTGATGCCCGTTTTCCGCATCAGGATGGTCATTCAGTTGGTTCGTTGGTTTACCAACTGAACCAAGAGTTCACAACCAGTTGAGTTGGATGAATCATTGGTATTTCACCAAGTGTCGGATTGAATCATGAGTTCTTAATAGTTACTAGCCATCCACTTATCTTAATAAAATGATTTATTCGCCATCCACTTGATGAAGCATCATCCACTGTGTGGTGGGATGACCCCATGGTTTGTTGCTACCAGCCGCTGTGTTCTCCAGGCCTTTGATGTCATGGAGTATACCGCTGGGAATCCCAGATGCGCTGGACACTGGTGCCGGGGTGAGCCCCCGGGGCATGGTGTGGGGATGTGTGGGGCAAGCATCGACAGGACCATCTAGCGGCTAGCGGCTGGAAATGAGGAAACACCTGACGCCGGTGCAGGGATTTTTGTGGCGGATGGACCGTCCTTTTGTGCAAGTCATGTTTGGGACTGGGGCTGTCCACAACAACTTGGGCGCCAGGCCGGGCTATCTGTATTAGTTTTCGCTCCAATGTATATGATACAGCTGCAACTTGCTCGGAACATTTGCCAGTCGAGTCTAATTCAACTTTTTTGCAGTTGTCAGTCCATACATGGTCTAACATCAAAGATGGTGGCTTTCTTGCGAAAATGGTAATTCCCAAGTGATTGACTTGTATCGTGTACACCATGCCCTGTTTTGGTGGCTTCTGGCACCCTCTCGGAATTTAATTTTGGAATGATGAATGGCAATGAAATGGACCTCGGCACTGTTTATGCCTATTCCAGCTGTCCTTTCTGCAAAATTCCTTTACTCTTGTGTGTCTCAACGACTTGTTTTCCATGATATGATCATCCATTATTTCCATGGTTTTCTTTACTAATGATCATTCCTTGATCGCTGGTTTCTTGCTGTTGAAGATGACCAAAAACGGCATCGCCACTCAGGTGGAGGGCATCAAGAAGCCCATGATTTTCGCATTCGAAGCAGCTCGCTTGAGACGAAAGAAGGCGGACGCCAGTGGGGCCCACGGGGCCCACGGGGAGCACGGGGACCACGGGGACCACGGGGACCGCGGGGCCGGGGCCATGGTGGTGCTGGTGGTTCTGCAGCATCCAGCAAGTGAAAAAGATCTCGAACACAAGTGATGTAACTGGTGGATAGCCACTACCATCAATCACAATTGAGCAGTGTCACTAGTGAAACTGCTGGTTGATTGTGGAGTGAATACGATCCGATCCGTTTGGGGCCGGTATGGTCTAGTGGAAATGACGTCTTCCCTCAAGCGTCGGACCTGGGGTTCAATCCCCGGGTGCAACATTAGGCGGACAGGCGGGCAGCTACTCCACCCCTGCAGTTAAGGGGATGAGCTAGGGTGCTGCCCGACAAACCTACTACTCCGATCCGATCCGTTTTATTCCATTTCACTTGCTTGTTTCTACTCCCAAGTCCCAAGTTGATCACCTCTTGTAGCACTGTATTGGCTGGATAATATCCATATGTATCCATGTAGACATGGCTATTTTATGTTCTTTTATGTCATTTTTTCTCTCTAGCAGGAATATGTTTTGAGCAAACTAGTAGGATAAAATCTCACTCGCATCTTGGTTCGAGGGCCGTACCAACACGATCCTTACATGTCCTTACAGCAGTGCTATCAGTGGTCCACATGCACTGCAGACAGGTGACTGTTGTTGACAAGGCCAATGTGTTGGAATGCTCCCGCTTGTGGCGAGAGGCCGGGTCTCTATAGGAAGTTGAGTCTGGACACTGTGAGATCACCATGGCCGAACATTCAGCTGCTTATTGGTTGATCGGTGAGTCGGTGGGCGGGTTGGCAGCGAGTTGGTGGGTGGGTTGGTTGGTTGGCATGATGAGTGTCGCGATGAAGACATGATGAACACAAATCAACATGCAACCTTTGCCATCCTAGACATTGAAAGAGACTCGCGGCAAACGAGAACAAATCTGGCCCAGAGTGGTTAAAAATGGTTGTTAGAATCTATATAATACTTGGAACTGACTGACATTGCTTACTAAGGTTGAAATCGGGACTTCACTATCTTTTATTATTAGTAGCTAACCAATGGTAAATGTTTAATAGTTTCTCAATAGTAGTTAGTACGACTGGCTAAAAATATCTAAAAGTGGTAAATGATTGATGGTAGGGGATGATTATCACATATTACCAACAAGAAGACTTGATATAACCAACAAGAATTAATATGGAATCATAGTTGCTACTAGTGGTTCATAATAGTCATACATACGTGGCTCATCCTTGATACGGCCAACACTGGCGCCTATTTGAAGACTTCCAATACTTGTCGTGAGAGATGCAGTAAGGAAAACATACACAAATATCTTTATAGCCCATAATGAAAGCCATGAGCAACCCAGAATAGAGAACGTCATTCCAGTGCACGAAAATCTTTAACCAATTACTTAATATCAAAACCAGATTGATTTGTAGAAAATGCCAAACTCGAATATTCATTCTGTATCGTGATATAACATCTCGGACGGATGATCAGGTGGCGCGGGAAGTCCACAAGGATTATCCTGATGTGGAGCTGGACTTCATGCATCTTGACTGCAGCGAGTTGCAGAAACGTGAAACGTGACGTCAAGAAGGCGATGCGCATGTGAAGAAAACCCTTTCAGCACCAGTCTGGGTATGCCTCAAAAAACAATATTTTACTGAACAGTCCAGAAACAAGTGCGTAATTTCTGGGTAGTGCAACCCGCACAGGGGAATACGGCAGGGTAGTAGCCACGTGCAAGTTTGCAGCTGAGATACTGCAAATCCCCTTGACTGTGGGGGCGTGCCCTCACGCTGTAGCTGCTTGGCTTAGGTACATAGACAATGCTTGCATGCAAGTCATCCAGAAACCCTCCTTCTTCGACGTCGTCGCTACTGGGACCGAGCCATGGGCACAGCTGGAGCTGTCACAGAATGCCAAAGAAGTACTGGTAGGGCTCGGTTCCTTTGAAATTCACCTGTTGAGGTACCAGCTGCTTCTGACTAGGTGCTTCTGATTGGGGATCATTGGGGGGGATGCCCCTCAAAAAAAAATTTAGGATTCCTCAAAAAAAAATTTAGGGACCCTCAAAAAAACATTCTGAACCCTCAAAAAAGAATTTAGGATCTATTCCTCTAGCCCTCTGGTCCCTTGGTCCTCTGGTCCCTTGGTCCTTTGGTCCTCTGGTCCCTTGGTCCTCTGGTCCCTTGGTCCTCTGGTCCCTTGGTCCTCTGGTCCCTTGGTCCTCTGGTCCCTTGGTCCTCTGGTCCTTTGGTCCCCTGGTGCTCTGGTGCTTTGCTCCTTTGGTCCCTTCGTCCTCTGGTCCTCTTGGTCCCTTGGTCCTTTGGTGCCTTGGTCCTTTGATCCCCTGGTCTTTTGGTGCTCTTGGTCCCTTGGTCCTCTGGTCCTCTGGTCCCTGGGTCCTTTGGTCCTCTGGTTCTGTGGTTCTCTGGTCCTTTGCTCTGGCAGATACAACAACAACACCAGCAACAACAACAACAACAACAACAACAACAACCACAACAACAACAACAACAACGACAACAACAACAACAACAACAACAACAACAACAACAACAACAACAACACCGGCAACAACAACAACAACAACAAAACAGGAACAAAACCAGAAGTGCAGCTTGCACGCAGCAACAAATATGAATCACTGTTTCCCAAGGGGAAAATATGTCGGGATAAACCCTGCCAGTTTCGTCCCTTCTCCGACGTTTTGCGGCCAAAGGCAGGCCAATGCACGAAGATAATGTTCCGGCCAAGCCAAAAGCACAGGGAAGTGCAGCGTTGGGAGATTGAAGCTCTACTACTGGAGAGTAGTAGGGGACAGCGTGTATCTATGTTGCCATGAACCCTGGCGCAACAAGAACCCCAACAAGAATACATGGCAGAACATGCTCCCGTCCTGCGGCTACAACATCTGTCTGCGCTAAATTTCTTTTTGGGTGCCGCTAAATTTTTTTTGGAGTACCCATATCCTGGATGTGGGCTAAGTTTTTTCTTGAGTGAAAATAAATATTTTTTTGAGTGGTTACCCTCATTGGGGTCTCTCTCGTTTCATTGGTCGCCTCCTTCTTCCTTGGTAAAGACCTACGACTCGAGTGCTGCGCAGGAACATGTTTGGCGACATTTTGTCCGACGCTGCTAGTGTCCTCCCTGGCTCGTTGGGCCTGATGCAGCTTGGCGATTCAGAAACGTGGACGATCTAATGTGCGATCCATACGAATAAACCCACTATATTTCATAATAACTCACCAGCTATTCAAAGCAAAGTAGAGGGTGGTTAATATATGGATCCACCTTTGTTTGCCTTGTGAATATTGTCACCATTCCAGAACGTAGCTCATCAATGGTAATTTCCAGAACATGTGAATGAAACATGTCAATGAAAGCACGCCGTTCCTTCGGATGAAGGCGTTTGCCATGATCCTGGTGCCCATTGCATCCAACTGAAGACTCTGACACTGGGTCCCAGCACCAGTTTTACAGGTTTGCTCCCAAAGGCAGCATGTTTGGTTCCACCACGGCACGTTGGTTGACAGGCTACCAACGGCTGGGTTGCATCCCCATGACCTCCCTTCCGGTCCGCGTTGCAGATTTCATCCCTGGGATCATTGGTATGGTTGGCTCTACTTGAAGAAGAGGGATCCAACAAAACCTCGCAATCATCATCATCATCATCATCATCATCATCATCATCATCATCATCATCATCATCATCATCCCCTGAAATTCCCGATGACGAAGTTTATCCTCCCAAACCCGTCATGACGAGTAAAGTCAGTCATTTGACGATTTGACGTTTTGACGGCGTTTTGACCCTTTTGCTTGTGTCCTCTCAACCCCCTTTTTTTTCAACGGGTTTCTTCTTTAGCTGCGTGAACCCCAGCCACAAGCGAGCATGTTTGTGCAGCCTGCTCAAACAAGGCAGCGGCCGACAAGAACATAACCCTAGAGCATGGGATTTTCACCATCTTGAACCCTTGAAATGCTACAGGACAACTACATTTGTTTGAAAGATCATTTTGGCATATTTTGACGGCGTTTTGACGGGTAAATGACGTCATTTACCCCGATTTTGACGGTTGCTGACGGTGTTTTGATGGTCGTATTTTTTTGTTTGGTCCCACGTGATCATCAAAGTTTGCCACAATTTCCGGCAGCGGGAGCGTAAATGTGATCCAACTTACGTTGAATTTAGAGAAAACAAATGGCATGAACCGC
>VSDK01029794.1:74321-144572 GCA_009767595.1 Symbiodinium kawagutii | reverse complement strand
GTCATCGTCATCATCATCATCATCATCATCATCATCATCATCATCATCATCATCATCATCATCATCATCATCATCATCATCATCATCGCCATCATCGCCATCAACCACTATCCACAATCATTTCTGATCCACGAATCCATGACGCACGTGCTCTCGTATTTCCATGACTGCTGGATCCAGCTGCAACAGCGTCAGCTTTATAGCCATGATTGTACCCTTAGCAACCGTCATTAATTAGCCACGATAAACAAGCACTATACAATCACTAAAGGATCATTAAGCACCATTAACCAGCATTAATTGGCTGATCATTAGCCTCATTGATTGACCATTAACCATTAGTTAACCATCATTAATCATCAACTAGCCACCTATGAAGCATCATTGAACTCCTATGAGACTTTTTTTTCACCAGCATTACAACCACCATTGGGTGTTTCTCAAAATAGGGGGCCCCGCAAATCATCCAATATTGATCGCTTCTTAACATTGAACCAACCAATTTTGGGGGGTCCCCCCATGGCTTGAGAACCCATTATTTAGGCCATTTAAGCCATCAGTCAGGTAGCCATGGAAAACTAACCATCATTAAAGCCATCATGAACCATATTAGCCATTATAAATAGCCATTTAAGCCATTCAAGCCATTTAAACCAACTATAAGCCATTTAAGCCATTTAAGCCATTTAAGCCATTTAAGCCACCAGCTAGCAGCTGTGAATTTTTCGCCATTTTTTCCACCATTCACATGGCTCTGACTCATCAGTTCGGTTGGCCTGGCAGCTCCCCCGAGGTGGCTTGCCGGGAGATCCTGGCGGAAACCATCAAGGTCAGAGTGCCTCGGATCAACCGTGGTTGATTCCCATGGCTGGTCAGGGATGAGTGGTTTATTAGATAGACACTGGTTGTTGGTTGAGAATGATTAGTTTATTTGGTTAAGAATGATTATCATTATGTTTGTTTAATGATTGGTTTATTGGTTTTATTAAAGGTTGTGTAATGTGGACGTTTCATTGTTTGAAATCATGTTGAAGAGCCGTCCACGTTCTGTTGGTCGGCGGCTTGGAGCTTCTGCTAAAGGTAAAAGGTTGGATCATTTTGAAAGATTTTGATGGATCCAACCATCATTTTGATGTTGATTCGTCAAAAGTTTAAGCAGGTTTAAGCTCTTGATCGTGATTTGATGGATGTTGATCATATTTACAGGTTAGATCATAGTTGGTGACGAACGTTGGGAAATGAACGAGGATGACCGCGGTTGCGCTGAGTCAACAGCTTGTATACCCCAACAATCATGGATTTTTGATATCATAGTAAAGTATCAAACGAATTGATCCAAATTAAACATCGAAATGGATTCATAAATGGATTTATGCCATTGTATAAAGTATCAGCCCAAATTTGATACAGAAATGCATACACAATTTTTGCGAAATCATGGGTGAACTGTTGGCCGAGCATAGGGGCGCACAGCTGGCATTAACGTTGTTGCCTGGTGTAGTTCTTCAGCAACAGTTGCTAAGAAGATCTTAAATCACCACAGACAAAAAATCCATCAGTAACATTGGCCACTGTTAGCATCAACTATCATTAATCATTAATCATTATTAGCAGTAGTATATAGTAGTTATGAATGATGATTAGCGACTAACCATCTTCAACGGTTGGTTTTTTCAATCATTGTTATGGATCATCAGCCTCGACCTGATGGAGTGTTCATCCATTCATTTTGGTGTTGTTAGTCAAGACCCGTAGCTATGTACTGTCGTCTGTCGTTGGTATATCCCACGTTGTTGTTACTTGTTCTGACCTACAATCAACCATGAACCATGATCCAATGGAAGGAATTCAGCCAGTTAGTATGTCATTAAAGTGCCATTTGGGGGTTCTCAAAATAGGGGTACCCCTAAATCATCCAATATTCATCATTCACAGTAAACCTAACATTTTCGGGGTACTCCTATTTTAGAATTTTTTAGAAAGCACCATTTCAGCCATTTAAGCCATCATTAAGCATGGATTATTAGCCGTGGGTGGTACACAGCAGTGACCCGCAGCAACCCACAGCGAGGCCGATGGAGCACAGGATCTTCACTTCGAGAGCCTTTTCACGTTGGCTGCAGTCCGAGCGCTGATGGCGCGGGGTGCGAGCGAGGGATCGCAGGGGTGCCATGGATCTGGGAGAAACTGATGCGGTGGTTTCTTGACACAGGGCCATCCCAAAATCATCCAAGGGCTACCTCATCCATCAGTAATCATTTAATCATTTCTAAGAAATAAAGAAACGTTTTCAGGGGTTCCCTCCTTTGAGAAACACCCATTGGAATTATTAGTGAATGAATATTCGGTAAAGCTTCGTTTTCCCCATGTCGTGCTTGCACACAGTTGCTTGATATCCATGGTCACTGTACCAACCAGTAGCATGTCCCAATATCCATGTTGCCAACCAGTTGGCTCATTAACTATTAAACGCAACTATGGAGTAAGACTGCCCATGTGCTTCGCCGCAGATGCTCTTCCTGGTTTTGGGCATCATCCTGTTCTCTCTGTGGAGAGTCGCTGACACTGCGGAACCCGTTGGAAACCCAGAAACCGTGGTCAGCAGTGGCGGTTCGCAGTGGCTGTTCACCTCTGATGGATGTGATCCAACGAACCACCAGATTTGTTGGTGTTGATTGCCCTGGCCCTGGTTGGTCATAGTCAATCCAATCAATGTAACTATCACCAACTGCTTAGTGCGCTTATGCTTTGTAGCAGTGATGAGCTTCTTTATGACCATGAGACATTGCAAAATAGAGTGGTCAAGTACCTAAGAACTGTGGTCACCAACCATTATGCCCAACAAACACCATCATCATCATCCATCATCATTTGTAGTGGTGTATCACCAAGCTTCTTTCACACAAGATCACTTGAATACCCGCAAGCGCAGTGGTTTCTTATTTGGAACTTCACCAGTTTCAACGGGGTTGCCCCGCTGGTGTACCGCCAGACAACACGCGCCTATTGAAGGTTGAATGACCACCATCAGCCATGAATAAGGTCTTATTCACCATCACTAACCATTATCAACTATCAATAGTCATCATATCATCAACCAAACCATTGACCATTGCCACGACTGACCACCATAAACCCACGCTTACGAACCAACCAGCAACTCATGGCGCATCACCATGCCACTGGGCACCAGGAACCTGTTCAAGAAGTGAGCTCGCAGAAGCCTTCGCAACTTGGTGGCTGTGTAGGTCATGAGTTGGGAAAGCCGCTGGGTTGACAATATGGGATTTGAACCAGAAATGTCGGCAGATAGTTGGATAGGAAGATATGATTTATTGATGCAAAGATGGAAAGAATTCAAAAGGGATGGATGGGTGGGTGGGTGGGTGGGTGGATGGATGGATGGATGGATGGATGGATGGATCGAGATACACATCTACCTGTACATGTGTTATATATATATATGTATATACACAAAAGCATGCACATAGGGGTCCCTTCCAGCCCGATGACTTAGGAATACCCATTAAACGCAAGAGATATGGTGTTCATGGCAACAATGCCTTATTGAAAGCGTATATGTGGGCTGGCTTAGCGAATAGGCCAGACCCAATGGACCAGTAAAGTGGCTCCAGCATGCCACTGCGCTACATCTTTCACCAACCATTTTGCAGAAGGCGACGTTGTGACGTTGGGTGCTCCCACGAGCACCAAATGTTGGTGTGTTGAAATGCCAAAGTGCCCCAGGCACTTTCTGGGTGTCCATGGGAATGCTCGTCTTTTTGGGAGGTCCAAGCTTCACGCGTAGAATTGGAGATTCTTCGGTAGAGAAACAGGTTGAACATCCCCTGGCAGCCGCGTCCCATGGTGATGTGGGCCCCTGCCCTAGCTGTAATGCCATCAGGGGATTGCTAGTTTTCCTTGAGAACTTGGAGGATCCCTAGGGAAGCCACAGGCCAGCCATCTCCTTAGCGTTTCCAGGGTTCACTGGGTTCAGGTGCAAGAAACTCCTTGCAGTGGACAAGTTGCTACAAGCAGTTCCGACGGCACCTTCCCTGTCAATTGCAGGCAGGGCTCTGGATGGACCGGGAACCAGCCCAACATGCGGATTTTTGGAATAGAACCTGCATGGATCTCCCCTGCTTTTCGGGGCGCCATTTGTAGGCATGTCCACATGATTCGTACCCTGCCAATGGTAGACATTGAAGGCAACCGCTTCCGAATGAAAGCATTTGGGTACGCTTTTCAGCTTTGTCTTTGTCAATCCTTCATTGATGATTTCAACTTAGCCAATCAATTAATCATCAGTTAGTCATCAACTGGTCAGCAAGTATCAACAAACCATCAGTTGACTATCAGTTGACCTTGACCATCGTAAATGGTCAAATCAGCATCAATGAACCATCATTGGTTTCGATTGATGTACCTTAGCGTCTGCATTAAACCACTGGTGAATCATTCTTCACCACTCCTTCACCATTCAACCAACAATTTGACCACTACTTGGCCCTTAACCACTGTCATTGGCCTTTCCCTCACCACGAACTCACCATCATTAACCCTGGACATCTCCACGGCCGTCCAGCACCGCCAGGCCCTTTTGCGCCGTCGCCGACGAATCTGCCAGAGATTTGTCCACCCTACATGAGAGCCACTCAAGGAGCCGCGACCCACGGAAAGGGGTTGAGTTGCAAGGGACCTGCAATGAACCATAGTGAAGGGATCATTCATGATGGTTATATATGGTTAAGTTATATCATGTTATATAATCCTATTTGCCAATACTTGGCTAAGCAACGGCTATATAATGTTGTGGTAATCATATTTGCCACTAGTGCCAATAGCTGCTCAAGCAACGGTTGATCGGCAGCATCATTCAGCAATCGATGGCAAATCAATTTGCAATCGTATATATCAGGAATGGTGATGGATGTTTACTTGTTGGAGATTTATAGTTCCCTGCTGATTAGCAAATTATTGGCATGTGGAGCCTCAAAGGCCATGTGCAAGTGTCCGCTGCTTCGGAAGAAGCAGCAACCAGCTTAGTACTTGGAGCAGGGACTATGACTAAAAGGCCGCACCTGAACTGGTGCCAATGTCATCATTCCCCATTTCTCAAGAATTACTAACCATCGTCAATGAAGCATCATGGACTTCCGAACCTTTGAGCGACTCATTAGTATTGAACATTGTGAATCTGGCTCAGACAACTACTAACCATATTAACCTGAGATGCCTATCAATAAACCCCCAATGTGGTAACTCGCCAACTATTGAGCTCGTAAGACTGGTATTGGTTGATTCGCAGCCATGAACATCCACCTGTGCGAGCACCACTTGGCCACCCTATGAAATATTGTCCAACAAACTATGAACCATGAAGTTTTGACATCAAACTAGCATTTCTCGTTTGACCATGGATTCAAGTATCATCAATTGTCACTCAGCATCACTATCACTATCCACCGTGAATCATCATGATTACGCATCATTCACAATCACCACCGAAGATTAAGCACCACGAAGCCACCAACCATGATAATTACGCATCATTCACCAACTATCATCAACCAATTACTCTTATCATCATCATTATCATCTACAGCATCATTGACCGGGATCTACCATTCATCATCTATATTGTATAGAATGAATCGCAAGTTTACCATAATGATGATTATTTTGAAATTAACCATTATGATGATGATCATTATAGGTATCCATCATTCTCTCCCAACATTGTTGACCACTGTAGCCAAACAATCACGAATAGCCATCTACAATTAACCATTTACAGTTCCATCAATGAAGTGAATGAAGTCCAACCATCATGATAATGAATGATCACTGATGATAACTGACAATCACTGATAGTCACCATTGATCACTCACCGTCACTGACATTCACTGACATAGCATCATCATCATCATCATCACCATCATCATCACCATCATCATCACCATCCTCATCATCATCCCCATCATCATCCTCATCATCCTCCTCATCATCATCCTCATCATCCTCCTCATCATCATCCTCATCATCTACTGGGATCTACCATTCATCTATTAAACATTACTCCTGAGAATCACCATCGATCGATACCCACACTCACAATCATGAACCACTTTTACTGGTCATCACAACCATATTACAACTTATCTAACCACCATTGTCCCCTGGGCCAAGATCACCATCCACCATCGTTACCCATCCCTGGACCCCTGGACCGCCCAAGGAGCCGAGCTGTCGCTCCCCGCGGGCCTTGGCGGAAGCGCCGTTCCGGTCCTGGGCTTGGGCGGAGCCGTGATGAGGCGCGGAACCGGCGGACGGTGGCTGAGGACGGCGTGGCCACCTGGTGGCTGGGGATCAGATCCATGGCCACCGGTGGGTTTTCCAGCCATGGCTTGGTAGGCTGGGGATATGTGGCTGGGGATACGTTCAACATGGCTGTAGGTAAGTAACCATAGTAACCTTGGAAATCCCCCACAAGTATCCATAAGTCATCCATTTGCATGGTGGATTTTCCAGCCAGCTATGTTAGATCAGAGTGTAGAGAAAGCTCAGTGATTTAAGCAAAGAAATGATTGTGAATCATTTGATGTGATATGACCATGATCGTTGAGTCTGGTTAATCATGGTTAGAGCCAGTGGTTTACTGTATTTGGGTGAGTGATGGTGAAAGGGTAGTTTGGGAATAGTAGCTATTGTTAACCCCAGATTGAAAACCCCGCGGGGCGATCAATAGGCGGTACCGCCTAAGAGCCTTGGTTTCCCACTAAAATGGTCAACTCAGGGCAATGAGCATGTTCAGCGCTTTGGCGGGATGATGTTTGTTGTTGGCTGGAAGATACAACAGTAGGGGTGTTGAAGAAGAACCGTCAAAACATTGCATATATAACCCCCAAACGGACGACCAGTCCGTATGGTTAAAGTGTGGTGTGGATGTCTGTGTATGGCCACGATGGCCCTTCAGAAAATAGCAACATATGTTCGTAATGAGATTGCGTAGGGCCTCCAACACCAAAAATGCATGCGTTTGAAACGATGCTTGTGCTCAACTTGACGGTATTCTCGTTCATAGGGACGCATGGCGGCGCCAAAACCATGGTTGTAAAGTTTGGAAATTGTGTTTTTAACGTGACAATGTATATCGATGATGTTATTGTTTTTTCTTGAGCTGCACGTCTTCAAAATTACCACACGCAATCATAAGAATTTTGAATCAACGTCAAAGGTTTTGTTGTTCCTGAAAGTGACAGTTTCTAGTCCGCGATGCAGCACTGATCAGGGTTCCCGCGTTGCGGATGAAGCTATGGGCTTGGACCAGTTCAAAGATTTCAATCCAACTTCTGTGAGTGGTGGCACCCTTGTTTTGCATTTGACAACCAGGACAGGTGTTAAAAGCATTTGATGAGCCATTCACTGCACAGCCATTGACAGCTAGATTAAAACCCAGTCCCTTCTTGGGTAGCCAGATGGTTCAACAGGAACAACTTCCACTCGAGCAGTGTCCCAAAAGATGCTCTGCCCAGGGGTGCTCCAACGTGTCTTCTCACAGCTCACGTGATTGAAGGACGGCCAGGGCAGCGGTACGCTGACCATTAAAACCAAAACGCTGGGTCGGTCCGCAAACCATCAACCATTAAGCCCAGTGAAGCCTGTGCATTGTTCACACTTCACACATGGGTTGAAGTCGTAAACTCTTCCAGGAAACTGCGAATCATCTAGGAGTTCTCCGGCCGTGTCCAACGTGAAACCTACTGCATCACATGCGTGATTTGCTGGTACTCAAAACTGCAGACCTCTCAAATTGAAGGTCATGCCAACAATGATTTGGAGATGATCTCCAGGATTCTGCAATGTTATGTAGGCAGGTACCAATCAATTGTGCTTTGATGATTTGTTCATGGTTTCAAAATCAACGACAAGGATGCTTTCATACGATGAAAAGTCTGCTTTTTTGCAGGTCAAGTGGAACAATCAAAGCTGATTGCTGGCACAGGTATCTGGTTTTTGCATGTCTTTGCATCTGAATTCTCAAGCCGCAAGCCCCAGCAAGTTGGAACCCTCAAAGCTATCCACCGTGGTTGATGGCTTGCATTCTAATGCGTTTTACACCTGTACACACGATACCCTCATACATACACGATTTTCTTCAAACTTACATTTTTAGGAAACCTTTCAATACTTTGCACCCACCACATTGCAAGGATCTACCGTATGAAATTCTATGGGCATGACTGGTGTCCAAACAGCTTTGTTGATTGATTTAGTCGTTTGTGAGCAGCTATCTGGACACCATGGGCCACTGTATGCCACTGTGCTCCCCAAATCTAGTTGAGTTGATACATGTTGATACAAAAAATGGAACCAGTCGGACTTCTAATGTTTCTCGTGGATGTGCTTCACACCCGATCAACCAAACCGACCAAACCGACCAGTTTGTGGATGCCAAACCGATCTCCAGGAGAGACCAAAAGGATCGAGCTCCGAGAGCAGGCGAGCCATGGCAAGCCACAGTTAGCTGCCAGAAGCGTTTCCCAAGACCCAAAGGTGGCACTAGGGTTAGGTCATGCCTTGTTGGCGCCTCCAGAGGTCCATAACTTGAGTTTTTTTCTGCCAGTGAGGTTGCACATCTTTGGGAACCTGTGAGCAACACATTGGAAATTTTGTTGAAATAGCTCGGCCCTCGAAGTTGGATGGTTTTTGCCCCGCAAATCACCAGCAAGTGGCTGTTCATAGCTGCTCCGACGGTTTCTTTCAAGTTGTTGGAAGGAGGTCTGTCCAGGAGGGGCCCCTCAAATCGGTTAAGCTGATCATTTTTGGAAGATCTGCCGGCTCCAGTCGGGCAGGAGCCTGGAAAAGAGTCTGGATCGCAAGGAAGGGTCCTCCTGTCGGCAACGTCGGAGATGGACTTGTGGAAGGGTCCTGTGCACACAGGACATTCGTAAAGGGAGTGCGAGCTGGGCATGGGTGAAGGAGAGCTCAACAGTTGGCGGCGCATTTGGAGTGAACTGTTTCAACTGGGGTGGGGCATTTTTGAATTGATCAATGTAGAGCGTATGGCCCATTGGAAATTTAGATTGGGCAGCTAACACGAGCCCTTCATCTACAGCCAATTTTTGTTGGTGGCGCCCTACTGTACGAAGCTGGGAATGGTCATCATCAGCATGGAGGATCCTGCAAGTTTAGCGGCAATCAGGTGTGATGTTTGCTGCGCAGCTCAAATTCACTTAGCGCTTTCATGCAGACGGTTTTTGCAGCATGATCTGAAACCTCTTTGGGTCAACCCATGGCTTGCTGAACTCACCATGAATGAATGATGAAGGGACAGGTTAACCGCAACACCAGTTGCGTCGACCAACGCCATGCGCATCTGAAACCAAGTGGCAGTGAGGCATAGAACCTCATGCCATAGATGGATGATAATGAATTCTACTGATGTCCCACTGATGTTTGTTGATGTCTGTTGAATGGCTAGCCCCCCGCACCCACACAGACATCCCAGCATGGCTGCAGGAGAGCACTTGGGCTCCATGCGGTGTACCACGTTGGAAGGAGATCGCACCACGCTCTTTGCATGTGTACATAATTGCAGATACTTAAGATCAGATTATGCAGAAAAAACATAAATGTGCATGTATAAACATACAGTAGATATACCTAAATAATTTATGTACGACATACATGATATATATAGATGCATGTATAATATATCACTGTATGTTTGGGTGCCTCTATAGATTAGATGAGTTTTCTGTGTCCAGAAAGAAACATCGACGTGCATGGCCGTTGCCTGTGATCCAAGGGCTCGACGGTCCCAAGCATCAGCCGCGCCGGCAGGAGGCTCGTGCTTGCGGCAACGCTTCGCACTGCAACGAGAAGATGGTGAAACGGTGAGCAGTTCAGGGAGATGCGAGTTGGTTGCTGTGCAGAGTCAAAACGGTTGGATATGGAGGGTTCTTGAAATAGGGAGCCCCCCAAAAATGGCTGGTTTATGATTGTAAATGACAAATATTGGATTATGTGGGGGTAATCCTATTTGGAGAAACACCCATATGGTTGGATCCCACTATAGTGGTTGGATACTACTACCTAATCTGGAAAACTGTATGATACTACCATATTGATACTACTATATTGCTTCATTGTCCTTTGCCCTTTTTGCTTCATTGTTGCAATGTGTGGTATTTTCATGAACTCTTGCTAACGGGAGATCGATATTGATGAACCACCACCAATGCCAATTTTGCCAGAAATAGTGTTGCTAATTTGCTAACTCAATGAGGGTTGGTTTAGCGCTGATGGGACTTCTCAGTATGTGCAACCTCTAAACATCAGAAACCCTCACAATCATAATTCACCATCATTGAATCATTATTCACCCTCGTAATAGAACTAGCCATTAGCATCCATGAGTAAGCATGACCAACTATTATAATATATAATGTAACCATCATTAATCCTCATCAAAGGCTCAGGCTACTGA
Organism: Symbiodinium kawagutii; assembly: GCA_009767595.1. NCBI lineage: Eukaryota > Dinophyceae > Suessiales > Symbiodiniaceae > Symbiodinium > Symbiodinium kawagutii. The sequence continues at coordinate 134,079 of VSDK01029794.1, read as the reverse complement.
CCATGATCAGCTATGATTCACCATTGCTAGCCATAGTCAACCACAAGTATCACAAAAGTGTAGTAACCCAACTTTTGCACGACTGATCCTGCACTTTCCATGAGGTTTCTTGTAGGCACCAATCATTGCTATCAGTGCGGATGATGCTCGAAAAGAGGATTGCTGTGTGAATAAATGGTGCCCAAAATTCGGTCCCGATAGATCATTTTTGTGACGATCAGGGTACCCCCTACCCCCATGACTGCTGTTTGGTATACTCTATCCCTACTACTGCCCATTTCCCACTACTATTCACCGTCAATCAACCTCTTTTTATCAAAAACCATGATTCAAACCTCAACTGACCATTAGATATTATATTTTGATCTTTTTGAACATCAGAAAAACATCACCTAACATCAGTCAGAGACCATCATCAGAAAGCATCAGCCAACCATGAGCCATAGACCATCAACCCATCAGCTCTCATCCGTTGTCCCACCATGTCTAACACCAACCAACCCACCGACCCATGGACCCACCATGGACCCACCATGGACCCACCATGGACCCACCATGGACCCACCATGGACCCACCATGGACCCAGCATGGACGCCCAGTCGGTGGCCTTGTCCGCTGGTGGTGACCGATCGGTGGAGCTGGGCTTGAGCTGCGGTCGACTCATGGCCAGCTGCAGCTCGGCGATGGCGAGGGATGGCCAGGGATGGCCAGGGATGGCCAGGGATGGCCAGGGATGGCCAGGGATGGCCAGGGATGGCCAGGGGCTGGGGGGTAGTGGTCGGTTAGTGATGATTCAATGGTTGTTTAGTGATGGTTAGGTGGTTGGTTGGTGATTGTTAAGTGGTTGGTTGGTGATTGTTAACTTGATGCTTAGTTTATGGCTGGGTGGTGGTGATGGCAAGTGATGGCAAGTGATGGTCGATTGATGGTGATGGTTGATGAGGTTGGTGATGGTTAGATTCATCTGATTCTTGATGGTTATTGATATGGCTAAGTGATGGTTGGCGATGACGAGTGGTGAATGGTTGGAACATTTGGAGGGAATGATGCATGAATGGTAAGACAATGTAAACCACGCTGTTGATGATCATGGCTAGTGATGGCACATTGTGGTGCTGAGCTATCAATGGTTGGTGAGGCTCAGGCAGGATATAGATATGCCAACGGATCATATGATGCTCAACGATGGTGAACTATTGTTCAAACATCTTCAAACCAGGTGGATACTGATGGATATATGCCAATGGCACATATGGTCAAAGATGTTTTGTGCAATATTGAAGCTGGGTTGTTAATGGTTCATATACTCGGAGATCGTTTGCAAAAACAGCAGATCAAAGCCGACCACCCAGTCAACTGATGAATGACTGAGGGGACCAGCTGGTTCATGGCAAAGATGGCTAGCTCAGTTGAATGGTTGATCCCAAAACATTGACCACTTTGGGCATCACTTCCGGTATCACCTTCCAAGACGAGTTGGGTGGCGCACATGGCGCACCGTCCTGGGAGACCTCAACCATGTTCAACTGGGTCATTTGGAGCCCTCAAATGGTTGATGTTGATGGTTCAATGTTTTCAGGTGATGTTTTCTGAAACATTAGTTGCTTTATAACTTATCATCACCAACTAGTTGGTTTAAATTCTGGGAAACCATCAGTTGAAAACTTACCATCGGTTCATAACTTGTCATAACAAGGTGCTTTGTTTGATGGATAGCAACTGCACTTCGCAGGTGGGATTGGTGGTTTTGTCACGCCTTGCCGTGCCACAACGGGTACTGCCCATTCGCTGAATGGGACACCTGGTGGCAAAGCCGAGGCCAAAAGGATGACGGAAGACTGAGCTTTGGCAGAACGACTGGGCGGATCAGCGACCAAGCTGGGCGGATTTATCATGGAGTCACCGACTTCAACCATTTTCAAGCGACGATTTGTTGGGTGCAAAAGGTTGGGGTAGCACCCGTAGCTTGGGGGTAGCACTGAAGTGTACGTAGCTTGGGCTGTTTGAAGATTTGTTGCATGGTTAGTGGTGCTTGCAGGCTGTTCGCAACTTCAAATGGCACAGCAACCATGGGGCAAACAGGATGAACCTTGGGAAAATGGTAGGTTAATGCCAACCCTGGACTGATAAACCGCTGGTGGGATGTGCCCCAGTTAAGCCAACTGGTTTCCAGTTTCCTACTACAATCCCCAATCAACAAACCTAGGCTCTTTAGGTTTGATTCATCCGGGGTTACCATTACGAATTATACAACTGGCATTCTTTGGACATACGGGTGTTTCTCAAAATAGGGGACCCCTCAAATCATCGTATATTTTAGTCATTCTTTTTACTCAACTAGCAGTTCTGGGCCCCTCTATTTTGGGAACCCATCATACCTCTAAATCCAGACCCCCAGTTCGCTTCGCTGATCACCAGCCGTGAAGAATCGGCGACAGTGTCATTACCCTCTGGCAGTCCCAAACCTGGAAGCCGAAAATCATCATTTTTTTTGGGGTCAAAATCATTATAACTAGTGGATGTTCAATCATTTTCCTAGGTCAAAATCACGATAAATGGTGGATTTCAATCATTTTCATAGGTCAGTCAAACTCACCATAAATAGTGGGTTTTCTGGTTCCAGGTTAGTTTGCCAGCAGTGCAACCATAGCCCGATGGGTACTGGACACCATTGTGGAGGGAGAGCTGCCTGTGGCCGGCTCAGGATCCTGACGGCTGGGGCCTTGGCGGCGCTACAAGCGATGTTGGGATGTGCCATGATCATCCATGGCTATCTCATGAAAAGATATGTATGTATATATATGATGTATATATATATATATATTTATAATATGAGTATGCATAAGATATATATGTATATATATATATATCGATATGCATAGATAGAAAGATGATGAAAGATGGATACTTGTACTTCTGAATGTGCACATGTATGTCTTTGTACCTTGGGCACAAGAATGAAACCACAACAAGCATTCAAGCGGTTGGACTGCCACGGATTCATGGCATCGTCAACTTCACCGATGCACATGGATCGGTTGCCCGTTTCCCTTTCCAAGAGTTGGTGGGTCAATGACCTAGCTGGGGTGTTAATGATGGTGGGTGATGAACTGTGCTATAGTTGGTGGTATACTGGGGAGGGGCCACACTAGTGAAAGTGAAAGATTGATGATAAACGATAATTATCATGCGGGTTGATGAGCATTTGATGAACACCATGATAATATTGCTGGTTGACAATGAACCATGATCAATGATGTTTTTTTTTTTTTTTTTTTTTTCGGCAGCTTTGGCACTTGCATCCATGCTGCATGGAGATTAACAATTCGGTGGTTGATGATGGTCTACCTGGTGTCCAGGTGAAGCCTGATATCGATGCTGTTTTTGCCCTGGGCTGCATCTTACTGGTGTTGCTCTTCGGAGATGAAGCAGAAGCTTGGCTATACAAGTCAAGCTGTCCAATGATGAACATCAAGCTGTTTCATCAGAAACTTTGAGCATCCAATGGCATCGCCAAGGAGATATGCATAGGAATCGTTAGAATCAGGACCCCCCGTTAACAGTATACAACCAATCAGCACCACGCTTACTGTATGTAGTGAAGTGAGCCTGGTTCATGTTGATCATGTATGATATTTCCCCAAGCCAACGGAACCATAGGTGACATATGAGCCGTTATATGCAATGGTTTCCGGTTGATTCATGTTGATTTTCGTGCACAAACCCGTTGGATATATGGCTGTAGTTGCCAAAACCGTTTTTTCGGTTTGGCGATTGATCAGGAATCCCACACATCCAGCAATGTCAGCCGTTTCAAGATGCTGGTGTACAACGGTTGGTTGATCCTGCCATTATATACATGAGTTTGTCCATGGCCACGGCGGTACCTACTAACCATCCAAGTTGATAGCCATTACTAGTAGGGAAAGCATCACTTTTGAGAGTACACCATTCTTGGACAAACCATGACACACCATGACAAACCGCATTGATCGTATCGACCAACTCAATGATTGTTGATAAACCATTTTCTGATAACCATTGATAAACATTGATTCACCATCATTGAGGATGCTTGATGAACCATCATTGACCACTCATGCAGCAGACCGCTGATACCAAATGCTGGTTAGTTAATGATGATTGATACTGGTGAATTGATGATAATTGATGTACAATGGTTTGAGAGCGGTCAACAACCAAGATGGAATTCGAACATTTGCTCTTAAATGATTCTTGTGCTTAACTTATCGTTTGTGCAACCCATGCTGGTTTTGCAAGGTATGATTAGTGTAAGAATTCCCATCAAGCAGCGACCACTGGGCAAAATAATCATCAGCAACTGTCAACACAACTTGTTGGGGGTCCATGTGGTGCGAAGACAGAAATAAAAACCGCTGAGCTCTTATAATGGCCATGTTTGTCAATTGAGGTGCACCTAAAGCACCAAAAGCTCAGATAGAAAGCCATGAATTTTCGGGGACCCTCTCTGGGCAACCCAGTTGTAGAGTTCGGTTTCATTTGGAGATCCAAAAATCAATGAACGATTAATCAAAATCACGACTTTCCACAGGCAACAAATTTCTAATCAACCTCAGGGATATCGATCGTATTGGTAAGCAACCATTGACACACACACACACATGAATCATTCTGCCAAGTAGCATAAAATAGCTATCAACATGAGATAACCATCAGAAATATATACCATATCTTTGGCCGGCTCCATCCCTATTTCCCAACCATTGAGGCTGGATCATTTGTGACTGAGGTTGGAGCGCGCAGCGATGAATGAAACGCGTGGAAAAGAGGGGCAGCGTCAAAGACGGGTGGCGGTCGCTACTTGTAAGTGATGGTTCCTTGATGTTGGTCGTGGTTGATTAATGGTTTAAAGTGCTTCATTCATGGTTTAGTAGTGGTTTCCTGACGGTTAAGTATACAATGGTGGTTTATTGATGGTTAGTAGTGAATAGTGGCTTTTGTTTTTCCTGCTAGTTAGAAATGATAGCGATGATAATTTTTTATTGTAAACAGAAGGAATAGTTTTGGCATGCGATGGTTGACTATGGGTTTTGGTCTTTGCAGATGAGCGAAGTCCAACAGCTATAACCAGGGAGGGACATGATTGGCTCAGGCAATGCTAAACAAACAACGGAAGAACTGACAACTGCCTATCCATGGATACGTAAGGGTGCACTGAGATGTCTTATTTTTATTTCAGATGAACATATCTCCACAGTGAAGGCACTCCAAGAAGTTAACTTGGATCTTTGGATAAGCCAAAGCCTTACTTCAATGGAGTAACCTCAAGTGTACAATCCTTGAGATGTTACATTTTCCATAGGGAGGTGGTGGCTGTTGGTGGCTGTTGGGTGGCCCTTGCTATCAATCCTGTGGCAATCCTGTGGTGCCCTGGAACGGCTTGCGTGGCTAAGATGCGGATGTACGGATTCCACTGACCAAATGGCAGCAACCTGCACTTGCAGTCAATCAAACTCAGCAGTCAGAACCCACACAAAAGCATTCCACCCCTGAGCGCCGCGCCGCTGATAACGTTTTCGTGAGACAATTTGGACCCGGGCACGTCTCAAGTTGCATGGCAGCACCTGCAAAAATGCCAACTGAAGTTGGATCGCGGAAACGTGTTGTCACATGCTGACACATGATGACATCTTAAATCTCAAACATTGTTCGACGTGAACAATGAAACTTGTTCATCGGATGATAGAATATGCTGGAATGTGCATGTTCAATTGACAAAGACATTGCCACTGGAAACAAGTTTCAATGAAATACAAAACTGGCATAAAGCCAAAAGAATCTCATGCTTGATGACGATGGCGTTCATGATGACGAAGCAAAGAAGGATGACATTGGCTCAGAAGATCAAGCAGTAAAAGACGGGCAGGAGCCAGCATTTGCAGATACTCAGGATGACGAAGAGAGGCCATATTTGGAGCCTGAAAATGAGGAAGACAGAGCGGCTCGTGAACAAGCTGCTTCCAAGATTCAAGCCATTCAGCGTGGCAGAGCTGTCAGAAAGAACATGAACACCAACTCAGGCGAAACTGATGCGGAAGAGCCAGCATTTGCAGACAGTCAAGATGACCAAGAGAAGCCATATTTGGAGCCAGAAAATGAGGAAGACAGAGCGGCTCGTGAACAAGCTGCTTCCAAGATTCAAGCCATTCAGCGTGGCAGAGCTGTCAGAAAGAACATGAACACCAACTCAGGCGAAACTGATGCGGAAGAGCCAGCATTTGCAGACAGTCAAGATGACCAAGAGAAGCCATATTTGGAGCCAGAAAATGAGGAAGACAGAGCGGCTCGTGAACAAGCTGCTTCCAAGATTCAAGCCATTCAGCGTGGAAGAGCTGTCAGAAAGAACATGAATGCGACATCGGAGGGAGATGATGCTGAGGATAGATCCTTGGCTGCCCTAAAAACTCAGGCTGTTACCGGAGTTGCCTCCAGCAGCACGGGGTCTCCGCCACGCAATGCTGCGAAAGCTAGTACCACGTCTGAACGATCCAAGAAGATGAAGAAGGATCCCACTCAGGCTGGTCTGCGGGGTATGCGGAGAGTCCCTGGGGATTAGCCAGCAACTCCCCTAGTAGCATTTGGATCTACAGTATATAACAATCTATAATATGTTTATCTATACACCTGACTGTAAGGGGAGGGGTGAATGCAAACCAATCATCCAATCGAAAAGTTGGTTGGCGGATATGCCAACCAAGAATGTTCGTGTTTGGGATGCGAACAGAAGGGAGACGGTTGGTCTTTGATGCCTGCATCTTGCTATACCCATTGATTTATGATTGAGGGTGCTAAACAAAGCAACCAACACGAACAGAACTGATTATGCTGTTGACATCCAATCCGCAATATAAATGATATAACAAAGATAATCATGACTCAATCAACTCTCAGTGGAGGTTCCATGTGCATTGGCACTAGGTATCCGTAGCTCATACTGTCGCTGATGTGCACCTGTGGAGCCGCGACTAGTTCAGTTGGTGGGGTGATCATGGGCCCCATGCTGCACCTCGTGGTACGTTTGAAAGGAATGCAACATGCAGATTTCATCATGGTCCATGCTTCCGAGCAACTGAAGAGTTCATTGGCAGTGGAAACCTGTCTGGCCGGCCTAGTCATGGCTGGTGATGCAATGATTGCCTGATGGGACCATGTAGCCATTGATGGGCATCACTGGTGTGTCTTCGTAGTGTCCCTCTCAGAGTGTCTTCTTAGTTGTTTACTGTACCTGCCTTAGCTGCTTAGCTTCATCCAGGCTCAGATTAGTAGATGAAACGCGTTTAGGAAACGCATGCCTTGTGGTTTCAATTCTATTGGCATTTTAGCAACCTGGGATGATTGATTAGGGGCTGATCTCTTGGGAGGCTGCAGTTTACCAACCAGCTTTTGGATGTGACTCATTGTCCAACATCCAATATCGTGGCTCCACCAAGACTATGTAGCCCCAATCTCACCAAACTTTGATCTCTCCGTGTCTCGGGTGCACTCCGTAGGTTTCATTCTGTGACATTTGTCTAGGCCGACCAAAATCTTTAGGTCCACCAATGTTGAACTCAAGAATTGAACATGCAATTTTGGAGACCCACAGGCGCCTATCACCAACTCCAACAGCTAGTGGACAACATAAAAAGAGGCTGTTCATCACCTTGAATTCCATTGATTCTACATTTTCAAGGGACATCTGGTGGATTTCAAGAGATCTCAATCTATACTTTCAAGAGATATTTTGTTTCAAGAGAATTCTATCTTTGAACAAAATCACTGGTGGAGACTTTTCAAGAGAACTCAATCTTTCAACAAAAGCACTGGGTCAGAGAGACCCAGCAGTTCCGGAGCCTCAGCGCGCGCCGCAAGCTTCGCGTTGTCGCGATGTTGGGCGCTGGCAATGGCGACCTGCTGAGCACGCTGCGACGCGAGCCCGGTTTTGTCCAGCTGGAGGATGTGGGGAAGTTGATGCAACGCCTGCCACGAACAGAGGTGAGTAACGTGCCGCCCAGTAGGCGGGAAGCGCGGCCGAAAGGGACCTTTTTATACGTTGCAGTGGGGGTTTCAATCCGCCATCATTGCTGAACTCACGGCGGTGTCTGACCCATCATTTGTTGTATGTTTGACTCTCTGGGTTCTCGGAACGCGGCTTGGTGTTGGGTCGGCAATTCCTTTGACGGGACAAGAATGATGATTCATTGTCACTGAAGTTGAAATTGTGACCAATAGCCATCTGGTATTCTTCGATCATGTCGCGCACCCGAAACTTCAAGCATTGAAAAGAGCCCATCGATCGATGTTTCTTGTGTGTACAGCTGTTTCTGATTTATTCTCAGCAATGCTGGGTATGTCCAACAACGATTTTGTCATGGATGGTAGATAGGTCAATGGGGCAGTTTGTCACTAGTCTTTTTGATGGACCGATGGACCACAAAAATGTCATAAAACCATCGAGCCAGTTGCACGACACCATCGGACAGCTTCACAAAATCGTCAGCTTCGCAGCTTCACCAGATGAAGGGATCGAGGCCAGGAGCCTATCCCGGCCCCCTTTAGTACGGGGGAGGCCAGGAGCGGCCCCCAGGAGTGGCCGTTCACCCAATTGTAGCGGTCAATAAACCAACCCCAAACAACAATCGTAGAAACCAACTAGTTACCGATTATAAAGGTAATTGAAAGGGTAGTGATGGTAAAAACATGATGAAGCCCAGAAACATCCAGAACCCCCCGCTGCACCGAAACCCGCAGGTTTAAGAACTTCCTGTGGTCCTGGGGCCGTGCTCCGGAGCTGAAACCCGAAGACAACTGGCCGCACGAAAACAGCCGCTGGATGCCCGATGAGATCCATGGTGGCAGATGGCATTGGATGGGATCTGGGGCAGCCCTGGTTGATGGCCAGTGGGTTGATGGTCAGTGGTTGATGGTCAGTGGCTGGTTGTTGCGAGGTCTCATCCTCGCTGTGGTCGTCATTGGTTCCCCCACATTATTGAGTGGGGCCTGCATGGAGAGTCTTGTTTCATTGTCTTTGTCCTGAGTTCTCCTGTCTTATCTTCCTCCTAAACCGCTAACACTGCATGTTGTGGCACACCACACTTGAACATACTCGCGATTCACACATCATTCCACCACCGCCAGCATCAGCATCATCATCATCATCATCATCATCATCATCATCATCATCATCATCATCATCATCATAATCCTTATGATTTTCTTGACATACATACAGTTGGGTAGACAACTGTCGCCTACTCCTCCTCCTTGGGTTGGAACCCATGCTGCCCTGGGGGGTGCCCGCCTCCAGGAAATGCACTAAGTGCTTCACCTGCGGAGAAGCCTTCAACAGCTGGACACGGCGACGGCATCACTGCAGGCTCTGTGGGCAGATCTTCTGTTACAAGTGCTGCTCCAACTACGTGGAGGGCTACGTCGCTCAGACCAGTTCCGTTCCGCTAGTGACGTTCGTGACTGGTGAGTGGTTCATAGTGGTTCCACTAGAGTCTGTTGGAAGCTGATGATGTTTGATGATCAGGTCATCCAGGTCGTCGAGGTTTATTGTAGTGTGATCACACGGGATGCTTTGCCTTGACCGTGGTGGGTAAAAGAATCCAGAGTAGCAGCTGCTTTCGCAAATGTTGCAACCACTTATCGGAGGAAGTCTCGGCATCAAACCACTCGAGTTGTGGTATTGAAAGACTGCAACACAGATCGCAGATACACAGATCAAAAACAGATGCACATAGACACTAACAGGGGATTTTAGCTCCACTCAGGAGTCGTTCTTGAGATTCAGAAGACATAATATATGTATAGATTCTACACTTTTTGGTGTTTTGAAAGGTTTTGTTGTCAACCCGTTCGTATTTCTTGTAGGTGTACACTACTATATGCACGCGAAAGAAATCGTAAGCAGTCTCTTTAGGATCCGTGCTGAGCATCATTGGGTCGCTGTAACTAGCTAGGTAGGCGTAGGCTAAGAATTCCCAGATGTCACTCCCAAGGGCTTAGCAACAAAGCTTGTCGCTATTTCTGTTTGTTTCTTTGGAATTGCGACGGGCTGGCAGACTGGCAGGATGGAATCTTACAGGGTTCTGGTTGCATAAATGACATGCCTCCGACCAGACCCTTCGTGGAATAGACTGCGTGCAGCTCGCCACTTTCTCCCTTTATCTCTCCGTCCATCTTGCTGTTGGTTCTTGCTTCTCTGTTTTCGTTCTCTCCTTCTCCTTCTCCTTCTCGTGCTCGTTCTCTTTGTCTCTCTCTCTCTCTCATTGCAGTGTCTCTTTCCATTTGGTGGTTTATTTCCAGAAAGCGTTGATATCGGATGATTTTGGGGGGTCCCCTATGACTTGAGACGGCCGAGGTCGTCGGTCGCACCAATGAGAAGAGGTCTCGTTTGTGCGAGGCGTGTACCGAATTTGTGGATGACAAGTACATTGCGCGGTTCAATCCAGGGAGAATTGCCCAAGAAACCCGGGATGCGGAGAAGGATGCAGAGAATGCGGGTGACGCCCAAGACGAAGATGCGGATGATGGAGATGACGCATCCGATGAAGATGAGACGGAGAATCGCACCGATTTCGGTACCTTGGTCCAGTGGTTGGGGGCTGTGCTCCGAAATGGAGTTCCAAGGCATTTTCACTGGGATATCAGAGCAAACTGTAAGCAAGTGAGCCAAGGCAATAGGGGTCTCGGTAGTTGAACAGCACAGGAGCAGCGTCACCACAGCAGGCAACATGCCAGGGTTCCTCCAACATACAGCATCTCCATCTTCTAATTTTTTTGCATCCAAATTTTGAAGAGTTATGATTTCCATGCATTCCCGGTAGGTAAATCATCGACCAACGTGAACCAAGTTGCAGAGCTGTGTCAACCCCTGGGGCTCCACTGAGGACCTGATCGGGAATACCTGGAGCATCTCTATCAGCCTCCGCTACCCCCGGACGTTTTGGATCAGCAGCAGGAGGACCGTGACCCAGGCCGTCCCACGGGTTCAGGTGTGGCGCGGTGCGCCATGGGACTAGCAACTGCTAACTTCGGAGAGTCAGCATGCAATGGTACCATGTTTGGCATTCCTAGGCATGAGTTCCAGCGGTCAGAAATTTGTATGCCCAGGCCGGCCACGGCAGCTGCTGGATAGAGGGTAGGATGGAAATGGCATCACTGCGCTTGTGGTCACCAGTCACTGAACAACCATGAATCATACCAGACATACTTCAAACTTCAAACCTCGTGAAACTATAATAAACTATATGGGTTGATAGTGGGTAATGGTTCATATATGGTTCGATATATACTTCATATATGGTGCATATATGGCTGGATATATAGTTCATATTAATGGTTGGGTAATGGTTCAGATATGGTTCAATATCCATATATTTCATATGGTTCATGTTGATAGTTCATCACATGTCATGGTTCGGTTCACGTATGGACGACCTTGGCCGGTGAATCCCATCTGACGTCGTGGCGCTAGGAGATGCCCGGGGCTCACGTGGACGAGTGGCGGCAGATGGCGAAGGCGGGGCTGCACCGCTTCGTGGCCAGCGTCAAGGAGTACTGCTTGGAGGTGCCCGACCTGGACGATGAGGACAGGCAGCTGGTGGTGCTGGTGGTGCTGGTGCTGGTGCTGGTGGATGTGACCACTGCGGGTGGAGGGGCGTCCAGCTGGGGTGGTTTGGGGTAAGCTGGAGATGTTGGAGAACTGTTCGTGACGTGCGAAGGATGGATGAAGAATGGTGTGTAGTGGTGTTGTTCAGAATGGTGATCTGGTGAGGTTGAAAAAAGCCACACTTGGCATCTCCTGGTTGCGATTTACGGGGACGCGCCTGGTTCATACGGGGATGTGCTCATCCAACCACGACTAGAGGACGTCTTCATCATCTGCAGATTGGCACAGCAGGCAGAGCCGAGCTGCAGCCATTGGGACAGCGGGGTGGTGGCCGTAGCACGATGCAGGGAATCTTCCTCCCAAGGTTACTCTAAGGGTTCGTGTATGGTGAATCTGTTCCAAGTATACTAATCAATGATCAATAAATTCAACTAAATTCCAACTATATAGTCAGTGGTAATTAGCTAACCATACTATTGGTACTGATAGTTAATGTATGGTCAATATATCAACCCATTCACTCTAATGGTAATAATCGCTGTTTGTTAGGTAGGAATGGTTGATTAGTCATGGAGAGTGGTTCATGGTTCACAATGGTAAGGGCAAAGAATGGCTCCCCCAGTACCTTGGTAGTGGGGAATGGCATTGCTAGGTGTTGCAAGTGACAAGGGATATGCAACTATTCTTGCAGAAAGTGGTTTCCAAAAAACTGTGGTGGGTTCTCAGGACCACGTTACACTGGAGTGTTGCCTATGTGCAATGTGGTTTTAGTATGTTTTAGGTTTCTATTCAACGATCAAAGATGAAACAAAAAGAGAAGCAAAATCAGCAGAGAGAGAGAGAGAGATAGATAGTTTTTTTTCAGAAGATTTGGCTCAGCAAATCTGTAGGTGGTGAAGCAGATGGAAATATTGAAGGATGACTCCATGGACATCTTGAAGTACGTCAAGGCGAGACTTTCAAAACTGCTTATAAACTGTCGAGGACGGCTGAGTACTGCTGGTTTCGTTGGTAGTTAATGGCCAACAGCAAGCAGCAACTATCCCACGATGTCCAGGCGTGCTTTGTCAATGGAGAGAGATCACTAGTTACAATTAAGTTCAAGGTTTGTCAAATTTTCCAAGGATTGAAACTGGCGGTATTCAACTGCTGTTGGGTGTTTTGGGAGCAGAATGTTGGTACTTTGGAAGTCTTGAACCCGCTCTACGGCTGGTTTGGCCATCATCCAACCCGGAGACTTGTTGATCTATTAGGATAATTTACAGGCATGTCCATTGCTGAGTATCAAGTGTTATCAATCTGCTTAATTTGTTACTAAGGGAATTCATGGTGATCACTCATTTGATATGATCTCCTTAACGTCATGGTAGGAGTCTCCAGTCTCAGGTGAAGAAGGTACCTGGTGGCAAGTTGGCAGATTCCAAATGCTACGACGGCGTGGTCTTTTCGGGCGATGTGGTGAACCGAAAGATGGAGATCGACATCGACAACTGTCCTTTGACCTTGATCCAAGCGCCCTTGACTTTCGACAAGGACAATGTGCGTACGGACATGGATGCTCTGAGGGATCAGGAACAGATCTTCCTGGATCTGAAGGTGGAGAAGCTGGTGAGAGACGTGCTGCCTGAGAGCCCCAAGTTGTTGATCTGCCAGGCAGTGGTGAGTCAACTGGCGCAAGAGCGCCTCGCCAAGCGCGGAGTTGCAGTGATCATCGGGGTGCGCGAGCACATCCTGAAGGCCATCTCCCGGTGCACGGGCAGCAGCGTCACCAAATCTGTGGACTACATCCACAAAGGAACCATGGACCAACAGATCCATGGACTGGTTCAGGGGATGCCCGAAGATTTTTTGGAAACCAAAAAGTGGGGATTTCCCTTGGAAAGTTTGGGATTGGTGAGTCGCCTACAATCTTTATAAATAGTGTCAAGTTGTTCTAGTGTTTAACATTCAATGTCATACTTTAACGATACATTCTAGTGTTGAATGTCATGTTTTCACAAGAAAATGGTACCAGGAACTACCATTTTTTCCAGAGTTGTTACTATTTTCATTGATCTGCACACCTCAAAACTACTCATTGCAACATGTTTGTACACCTTTCTCTAGTGATTCCACTAGGCTTATCCTTCGGAAGCCGCGCAACTTGCCCTGACTACGCACTTTTTCATGCTCCCAAGCCCAACAGCAGGCAGAATGTTGCGGCAGTACTGACCACTAATCATAAAAGGCTCGCTCCCAACCACAAATGGAACATCATTTTGATGACATCTCGCGTATAACCAAAGCCAACTCATCCGTAACTGCTTGGGGGTATCCCTTGACGGATCGGTGGTCGGAGTGAGTTCGGCTTCGGCTCAGCTACACTTTCACGAAGCCCTCAAACATCGAGGATGCAAGCGCCAAACGCACAACGAACAAGTCCCCTAGAGACAGATTGCCTCAGACTTTCCAAGTAAGGTAATCTAAAGTGAAACACCAAGCACCAAGCACCAAGCAGGGAATTCTTGACGAGAACGGACCCTAGAGATGACTCCCGGGGAACAAATGTTTTTTGACGCCGAATTTGTGAGAAAGACAACATCCAAAGATGGCAACATCCAAAGATGGAAAGTGGAAACCACCATTTTATCAGTCTGACAATATGTCCTCACTAGTGGTTTGATTGGTATGGTGAACCAATGTGAACCAGTTTGAAAGATGGACATTGTTCACAAAATGGTTGCTCAATACAACACAGGAACTATCGTGCCTTAAATTCACATTTTTACCGGGTGCCTCACAGTTGAACATGACTCCGTACCTGGGATTGATGTGCAGGGGCATGATAAGATCACCAGCAACATCATTGTTCATAAGATCATGTTGACTGATGGCAAGAAGACAATACCTTGGTTTATTGCACCAAAGAAGTGATGACTTTTCCTGCTAACATGCAATGCGCAAAGTGAGGCTTGATGATTAGATTGCTGCAATCTGCGGGCAGAAACCTGTCTTCACTTGGGGTTCATCTAAGGATCGGAGGCAAGGCACAACGGTTCTACGTGAATCGTGTGGGCCACGTGGGTGAGGAGGGCTACAAAGCTCTGACGGTCATCGAAGCCACACCAGCTCTGAAGGGTCGATTCAGCACCATTTGTTTGCGAGGCAACAAGGCGCGGTCAGAAGACCTTCACCCACAGGTTGGTTGGTTTCCAAGAGAAGCGGGGTCACAAGTGGAGGATGCTTGAGGTGTCCTTCAACAATTGTTCACATGACCTTCAACATCCTTAAACAAACCAAACTAAACTTTGACACAATAAACAAGCCATACCGCACATTTGACTCATACCCCGTACGCCCACGACATGACCCCAACATCACTTGGATGTGCAGCCACAACTTGGACCCTGGCAATCACCCCTCTAGGCTGGATTGCACCCACCAAAATCACCATGGTGACCCAGCAGTCCTGCAAGGCGAAATTCGCTAAACCCGTGCTGCAATGGGCTCTACGCCTGGCACGACATTTGCAACTGGAAAGCGAACTGCTCTTTGAACTTTGGTGCTTACCTTGGCGAAGGGACTTGGAGAAGCACGGTGATCAGGGAAGCGATTTCGAGAGCCGCCCGTCTATCTGGGAAGGGAATTGGCCTAAAGCCGATCTTTGATACATGGATGACATACACACCCAATCTATCTCCAAATGTAACGAAAGATAATTGCGAGACTAAGACAATAGGTAGCTGGTAGGCCGCAGGCTGGATGCTTGTTAAATCATGAACCTTGAACTTTCATCAAGGATCCCCTCACTGAACACTCCAACATCTCTCAGGTTCTGAAATCGCCACGTACACCATCAACAAGAAGGATCTCACCATGGCCAGCCCCATGGAACAACGCCACTTTCCGGCGTACACGCAGAAGGAGGGACAGTCACTTTCCGCTGGCCGTTTCGTCATGAGGGATTGCACCGCCACTCGGCGTCAGATGAGCAGATGAAATCAGATGAACAGATTGGTTAAGGTTCCTGTTCACAAGCGTCTCCACTACGCAACCACGCATGCACAGTCCTTCCCATCCACCGATGATTACCACTCAAAGTCATATGTTTCTTTCCGTGGAAGTGCCCTGGTGGACCCTGGTGAACCCTGGTGGATCCTGGTGGATCCAGGTGATTTCAGGTGGACTAAGGATTCGATCATTGGGAGCTGGTCGATCACGCTCCAAGTGCTTGCCTCCCTAAGATATTGGATCTGTGCATAAATAGAGGGGCACTTTGAAAGGGATCCAAAGAATAATCATTTTCATAGGGATGCCATCGGGATGCCATCAAATCTAGGGGGTACGTCAAGTAAATAGACAAACATATGCTTGCAGATAGTTTTTGTATAGATTTTGTATATCCATATTCTTGGTGCTTGTTTAAACATATGATTTGTGAACCATGGGCTACCTCAAGCACTACAAAGTATCACTCATGAAGTACACCTCAATATCATAACATGATCCCCTCTAAACGATTATTAAACAGACACATAATGATTATGAAAGATGTCTTGTCAACTATCTATGAACCACCAGCCCAATTTTTGTATATTCCTGCCTTTGTTCATTGCAATGTACTGGCGATCAAATTACCACTACACCCCTACCCACCAAAAATCAACCAACCCATCAACTTACCCATAGAACCAACCACAACTAACCATCAACTAACCCATAGAACCAACCATCCAACCAACCAACCATCCACCATCCAACCATCAACGAACCATCAACCAACCAATCCTCACCCAACCAGAATCCATTCATCAACCAACCAACCATCATCCATTCATCAACTAACCCACCATCAAATCATCCATTGAACCAACCCATTGAACCGAGCATTGAAGCCACCTGCTTCACCTGGGCCATGGCCGAGGTGCGCCACTGGTTGGAGAGCGCCCTGAGGCGCCTGTCCACGACGCCCAGCTCCCCACTGGGCCACCTGTCGGAGGAGGCCGGCGACACGCGAGGCGTCGCTTGGAGAGTTGGAGATTTGATGGAGGAAAAAGGGGATTTCTAATCTATTCTAATGGTTAATGATAGGGATTAATAGGAGACAATCATCATAGTAGGGATTGATAGGGGATTCTATATACAGTAATTCATGGTTAATTACAGGGATTGATAGGGGATTCTGATGGTTAATAATAGGGATTGATAGGGGAGATAATGATTGATAAATGTTAGTTGATGGAGATTAAAGGGGATTCTAATCTACTCCAATGGTTGATAATAAGGATTAATAGGAGACAATCACTATTTGGGTGTTCTTGTGTTTATAACTTATAACGGTTAATGATAGGGATTAATAGGGGATAGTATTCTTATGCTTATCATGGATAATGTAGGGATTCTATAGTGGTTGATACCAGTTGCCAGGGATTATCCGGGGATAATCACCAACAACAATATTAAAATAACTACTATATGGTGGTTTCTCAAAATGATCATGATTATCCACCATCATGAGCGATGATTATAGGTCAAGCAGTGATAATGATACTTCATCATGATATGCTGTTTGTTTCTGCATGTTTACGTTTGTTTCACGAATTGGCATGGCACAGCGGTCAAGGAGGTGATGAAGAGTGGACCCATGTAGGCGAAGCAAAGTAGAAAGCCGTAAGCCTAGGTACTTCAGGCGAATGGGCCACAAAACTCGTGTGCCTTTCGATTTTGACATGGCTATGTCTGTTCGATGGCACGTTAGCTGAACCACTGAACCACTGTGGCCACGGCCACTGCTGCTTGAATTTCTTAGTGTTTTCTTTTTTTGCCGGGGGCGTTCAACGGCTTGCCCTAGGAGATCCATGCGACTAGATTGATCCACTCCAGTGCCGGTAGTTCACATCTCATGCTGCTGGCCAAGCTGCCATTGCCACAGACTCCGAGAGAATTGCTCGCCTACAGGACACACATAGCAGGCAGCCACCCGTTGGGTGCCATGAAACCGTGCCATGACCGGCATCACGTGGACCATCTCCCAGCCATTCCCTGAGGTTCCCAGCCAGCCACCGTGCAATGGCAAGCCCCTGGTCCAGCCAACCTTCACCTGCCATCCAGGCCACCGGCGCCAGCTGTTCCAACCCCCAAGATCGCTCAACCACAACCACCTACGATGGGACTATATCAACTAACAATCGGATTGCGATGGATTGCGCCAATTTCACCCACCAACTTGCCCTTTCCTTGCGGTGGTGTACTAAAAAGACCAGCGTTGAAGGGTAGCCAAGCTTATACAGCCAACTTTCCAAGAAGTTGTTCCAAACCTTTTTACTGAATTCCCTCATGAAAAAAAACGATTTTCCCAACCTTTTTGACAACACTTAAAAAGTGAACACTACATATAGATATACATTTGAATATGTTTTTGCAAAATTGTAAAATTGTTTCTTTATCTATTGATCGAAAGCAAAGAATCAACCCGCACATTTTCGAAAAAAACCACTCAGTGCTACCTTTCAGCTCCAAGGACATCTCCCTGGGCGACGTGGGCCCCGGTGTGGTGCATCCTCCGCTGCCGGAGTGCGGCCGCTGGCTGTGCTTCCAGCGGAAGGGCTCGCGCCTGGTGGTGGAACTGCTGGATCTCCGGGACGAGGAGCGCGGCTGGGGGCCGGAGCCATGGCTGGTGGAGCTGGTGGAGCTGGTGGAGCTGGGGTGGTGGTTGGGTGATGGTTAGGCTGCTGGGTGAGCTGGTGATGGTTGGTATGGATGGTGATCATTTGGGTGGTCATTTGGGTGATCATTTGGCTGATCAGCCATGCTTAGTGACCAGGACTACCAGGTAGTAGCTTGGAAGCTGGTGAAGTTCGCAAGTGGTTCGTGATGATCAGACCAGTCAGTGACCTTGGGGATTGTAACTGCCATTTTTGTGGGTTTTACCATACGTAAACGGTTTATATGTAGCCATGGTTGCTGACCAGTTACTGAGTTGGATGACCATCCAAGTAGGGATGGTTAGGCGGGTAGTGATGGGTGAGATGGTGGTTGATAGTGGTTGATATTTTCCTGGTTGATAATGGCTTGTGATGGTTTGCTGGATAGTTCATGCAATTCGTTTTCAAGCTGGTGTCATGGTATACTATTTGGTGAACTGCTACAGAAGTTTTGCAATGGTGCAGGAATTGTACAAAAAGCCGCTATCATATAGTATTCCGAAATGTTGACAGTACAGGGTAGCAACATCATTATCTGCCTCAAAGAATTGCTGCCGCATTTGCTGTTCCAGAGGAACCATCTACAGTAGTTAATGTATTTGAGCCAACTGGCGGGAATAGGTTTCACTTGTTTTTCACGTGAACCTGTCAACTATGTGTATAATATATGTAGATGTGCATGTATCGATACTGCATTCATTGTAGAGATCAGCACTTGTGATCGAGTCCTTGCTGTTGGGACAAATGGCAGTTGAAGCTCATATGATTGGATTTGTTGGTAGCATTCACCATGATTATAGGATGTTATAGGTTATAATGAGCGGTTATATGGTTATGACCTACCTTAAAGGGTGCCAACCAACCAGGGATGTTTCGCAAAGAACAGGGCCACCGCAAAGGGTTTCCTGCAAAATGGCCACCAACCCACCCACTGATTTTCTTTCCAGGGCACCTCCTGGAAGCCACACCGGGCGGTAGCAGAGAAACTGCTCCGGATCTATTTGATTCAATGGTTGGGATACAGCATGTGACGGTGATTCAGGAAACACTGATGAAGTAGCTCAATAATCACACAGCACACCATCACTATTTTTGGAGTTTCGACATGTGCAGAAAATGATCGGCAAAATCTGAAATAACTGAGTTCTCACATCCTGTTACAGAAGCGCTGGTGAGTTCCCTGGGAAAGTGGCCTGCTTCATGCTGTTGTAACCAAAAGACGCTCTAGTTTGTTGGTTCGCCGTTGTACGGATCAGCCACTATTGACCAGCATCATTGCTGTTGATACCAGAGCAGTTTTTCGTTGACGAGCACAGTCCATCGTACTTCTTTATTATTTGGCTGAATCACTATGAGGTGAAGGCAACGTCGCGGCATTGGTAGTTTATCAAGGGGATCGTTCGAAGACTGGTTTGTTTGAGGTGGGATATGGTTGGAGCATTCTATAGCCTATGTCTTGAGAATGGAGGTTTCTATCTACTCGTAGATCATATTGCGGTGTGTCCTGTGGCCCTTCTGTTTGGATCCCAGGACTCAACTGAATGTTTGAAAGCGGATGTTCGTTTGCTATTTAATTGTTGGTGCTATTTGGTGGTTGACCCACCATATCACAATTCAGCAAGATGGTGGGTCAACATCCAAATAGCACCAACAATTAGCAAATCACTGTAGTGACTGTGGTGTTACATGATCTTGACATTGTTGACATCAACGCCATGTGGCTTTGTCCATAGGTGGTACGTACTGACCATCCGAGTTCATAGCCATGATTAAAAAAAAAAGAAAACCCAGCCGTTTCATACATACTGTATTTATATATAATATAATTATATAATATAATATAATATATATATATATTTGTTTATATGTATGTATATATGATTAATAGGACAACTTAATGATTACATATGATTAGCATTAATAGGAAAACCTGTAAAACCTCATGTTTTGTCTCTTACATTCCCATCTTCCCTGGGCACTGAGGACATGAGTCGCTCTGATGGCGGTGCCGTGACGCGATGGTCTTTGCTCTCGCAGGATAAGCCGACGGAAAGTCGTGAGAATGAGCAGCGTGCCGGCGAACTGACGCTGGAGACGCTGGGGAAGCATTTGGCTATGAGTCAATATTAACCAACCGATTTCATGGGGGATAATCAACAATCAGAAGGAAAACAATGGTTAATGATGGATGCGACCTGGGTCACACTTCTTAGTTCAGACAACTTCTTGCTGCCCCGTCAAATCAAAGAGGGCTCAATGCAGGATCATCCTCTAAACTGATAACCTTCAAATGTTGATGAATAATGATAAACCAACCATTTTTGGGAGTCCCCTATTTTGAAACCCGCTTGATTGGAGCATCGACTGCGTGACGCTCAAGGCATCCCTCTGCTTCTGGAGATGAACAGTTGAACCCCAAAGTCGATGTTCCAAGTCGATCCCTAGTCTTGCTAGCAAGTCACACGGAAATAATAAACTTTCACCAAGCACTAATACGAAGTGTTGACCACTGTCGAATCTTTAACGGATCATATGCTATGATTATCTTGGTATTAACCATGAGTATCGGTGAGTAAGATTTAGTTGCTAATGTGTTTTCTTCTGACCCATGAATCATCGCAATGCAATGATCCAACCGCCATGGTGGTTGGACCATCTTGGATTTTGAGGATGTGGCGATTTTGCCGGGACTGTGGCCAGAAGGGTCGCTTGGTGACGCCTCGCAGTGCCCTCAGCGAATCTGCGGGCTGGCATTCCATGGCCAAATTCCTGGAGATTCTGCTGCAGCTTGGTGGAGGGACGCCTCAAGGGCTTGGCCACGGTGATGGATGGTGATGCCCACCGCTGCAAGTGATGCATGCTCGGGGATGAGGTTTCCAATGCAGTTCAAGGTGATCCGTGAGTACATGGGGGGATCTTGAAAAAGGGGTATCCCAAACATGGATGGCTTAGTTTTGCAAAAGGTTAATATTGGATGATTTGGGGGCACCCCGTATTTTAAGAAACACCCATGTACATGAAAAGGTAGCTGTTTGAGTAGGCATATAGCAGCCACAAAAAACATGCGACCCAGAAATCTCCACCCTTGGGTCATCCAACTGGTTGGAGAAGGTGATTAACAATCAGAGCAATCGAACATAGCAACAATCATGAAGGGCAATCATCACGATGGATGGTGGTTAATGGTGGTCACTGACGGGTCAATCATCGGTTAATGATGGTGAATGGTGGTTAATGATGGATAATGATGGTTCATGGTGAGTGATGGTTCATGGTTAATGATAGTGAATCGTTCACACCATTGACACCGACCGCTTCAACACTATTCTGCCTGCTTTTTGGTGCTTGAACACCAGGGAGATCGGTGTCGTTGGATCGCTGAAAACTACTGAGGCACAACACCAACCTGGAATATTCACCACTGGCGACGGCCGATGACGCCGCTTGTCCTCATTCCTTCCGGGAACACGTGCTGTGTTGCTGCTCTCCGGAGCACCCGGGTTTGGTCATTTCCTTCAAGTGGGAACAGGTGCGGTGGCAGTGCATGCCGTGGTTGGGATTGGTGGTGGTTGTTCCAGCAGCTTTCCCATTCGGTTGGATTGGTGACTGGTTCTTCTGACAGGAAGAAAGTTTGGGAAGGAACATGTGATCAAACCCAACCAGTCACCCAAGGAGTGATATGTGCAACATTTGACAACATTTCATTGTCTGAACTGACAGCTGACTCGCACTATTACCAACTGCAGGGCCCAGCTGTTGAACAAGTTGTGGAGAGATCAGAGGATAGTCATTGCTGATGGTACAACACATGTTTTCAAACATGCTGCCTGTTGATTGCTGGTTTACTACTGGTTAGGTGATGGCTAGTTGCTGGTTTATGGCTAGTTATCTCGGGCTGTACATCAATGGTTTGCCATATCTAGGTGACATATCCATACTTGGGTGTTTCTCAAAATAGAGAGCCCAAAAAATGGTTGGTTACAAAAAATGACTAAAGGATGATAACTGGCAGTATCCCTATGACTTGAGAAACCACCAAATAGTAGAAGTTTAACCATAATTATTATTGGTGATGATCCTCCATGAATCCCTATCATGAACCATGTATAGTCCCTTACAAAACTGGGGGGTACCCATCCTGATCCTATTGCTGGTTCGATCCAGGATGGGTTTCACGGGGGGCTCCTGGTTGACCTCGGGCAGGTGCCACTCTGGCGATTGCGACCGCCCCATCTGCCGCTGTGGGATGCGAAGTCTGGGCTCATGCGCAAGGAACAAGGCGTCCCCGAGAGCAGTGAGTCGTCCATGAACCTGGGCTGCTTCCCTGTGGACTCGGTCAGGGGGCGGGATACGTTACACCCTTCCAGCCACCTTTATAGGAGGTAACTGGAAGGGTAGGGTTAGGTAAATGGTATAGATTTATGATGATTCATTGATTCATGTGGCTGGTGAATGACTAGTGGTTCATGGTTGGAAAGTAATTGGTGGTTTTGCCGACAGTTGGGTGTTGGTGAAGGGGATCTGGATGTGCCATGTCCATGTCCACTGCTACTAGCTGGTGACATTCACCATGCTTAGGGTCAGTTCACCTACTTTATAGGGTACTGTGGTTATATCCAAGCCGGCCTTTCTCGAAGTAAACACTTCGAGATCCTGGAACGACATGTTGATCTCCGATTTGTAGCTATTTTTTAGATCAAGTAGCCAGATTTTGAAATATTGGATGGTTGATAATAGCTGTGTTTTGACTTGCCTTCAAGTTCAGAACTGGGATGCTGTGTCGAGTACTTCCCTCGACACGGCCTCTGGGTTGCAACTCTGAGATGGGACGGCGATCAGCACTGCTCAGCACTTGTGGTGTAAGCTGACTCAGTTTAAGCGCTCGTGGTGGATCTGGTCAATGTACCAGGAAGTTCTGCAGCACTTGTGATTATTCAATCTTTGATACCTTGGGATGATATGCCGAAGGGCTAGCCAGGTCTGTTCCAAGATCATCTACCAATCCGGAGATCCAAACATGCATGACCAAAACATTTGCCGCGGCGTTTGTCGGTGGTTGATCCTTTGTATTGAAAGTAGAACGGATGCCGTGTGCATGCCTGATGATCGGAGTAGTTTATCGCTGGCTCAGGCAACCAGACTAGCCAGTTGGAAGTGAACTACATACTTTTTTTTAGTATCTGCCATCAACCAGCTGCCGTTATTCCAGCTGTCTCCATCATTCTACATCAAGTTGCTGACAAGCGCTTGGTTGCTGAACCCCACAATCAACCAGCTTCTGAAGACTCGTTGTCAACTAGTGTGCAACATCATCAACCAATATCCACTATTATTAACCTTTACCACAACCAGTGTGAATCATTGTTGACCAATATTCTATATCATTCCATAACCTGTTCTATAAGATATTACAACCAGTGTGAATCATTACTGTTCATTGTTTACTATAGGCAATATTTACCCTATTAACATTCTACTCAGCAACCTCTATCATTCGTTTAACATACTATTAACCTTTACTATTGACCCTCATCGATCCTCGAGCATTCTTAGGATCTCCTTGTTCGATAGCACTGAAAAGCTCATCGAACGCATCACCGACTTCATGCGAAGCGTGCTGCTGTGCCTGTCGACCATTGAATCGGAGGACGACTGCGGGGGGAGTTTCCACTGGAAATCGCCAACTGAGCTGCTGAAATGGCGATTGGACATCAATCATCAAGCACTATCAGCATCTATCAGCTAGCCAATCATCAGCTTCCGACCGGTGAGCTGCAAAGTCGCAAGGCGGGGGAGCTCCCAAGGTAGACGAGGTAGTGCAGCAGCATCTTGTGAATCTAGCGGGCGTGGTAGATATGTAGTGCCATAATGGGATTGCACAAGGCGTAATAGCAGCAACTCCACGGCAGGCTCGACCTTTGAAAGGGTAGCTTGCTGAAGCTTGCGGAACTCCGCAATACTTCGATCAAAAGCTTTCTCAGCAACAGTTGCGGTGGTTTTATGAAACTCCAACCAGAAACCAGCTATAACATCTCTATAACCAGCTGAATCTGACGCAAAAATACGGCCTAAGAAATTGGATCTGCCAAAGAATCAACGCTGGCGAGGACAAGGCAGCTGAGAGTCCTGCGCACCTCCCTGCCCCGCGCAGCGAGAGCTCTTTGCGAGTGCTTCGCGCCAAGGAGGCGGTCAATGAGGAGACGAAAAGCCAGCTGAAAACTGAGGCAATCGATGGAAATTGGATGCTGTTACCGATGTGGTTCTGTTGTGCATTTTCTTGTTGTTGTTGTTGGTTTGTTGTTGTTGTTGTTGTTGTTGTTGTTGTTGTTGTTGTTGTTGTTGTTGTTGTTGTTTTTTTTTTTGTTGGTTTGTTGTTGTTGTTGTTGTTGTTGTTGTTGTTGTTGTTGTTGCTGCATATAGATGCAGAATGTATCAGCATGTACATCTTATATTCGTTATACATCTTATATTCTGTGATCAAATTGATTGGCGCATATTTGCGGTATGTCACGCTTCCCTAGCAGTCTCAAAATGTCAGGTCTTGTGCACGGTTCCTGGCATGTTTGTCCTGCTCTAATTGGATTGACATTTGCCCCTAGGATGAACATTTTTTCTCATACAGCATCCACACGGGATGGTGCAAATGCTCGTGCTCACCACTGAATCCCTGTTGGTAGATCGACCATCAGGAGCTTTGATTGTAGCTGTGGAGAAGCACCTATGGTTTTGGTATGTTTTGGTTTTCTTTCACCCTCTTCAACCGGCAGCTGAGGTTATCAGTGGGATATGGTAAGCAACAAGCTGGGTAATATGGTGTATATTTAGGCAGAGGTCAACAAGATTCGTAATCAGCTTTTAACTCATCAGCTCACTAATTTGTAATCAGATGCACCCAGCTAATCATTAGCTAACATTGAATAGTTTGGTAGTTTGGCTGGTACTGGTTACATCAGATTGCAACTGGTCAAGCTACTATTAGTGAGGCTGCAACCGGTTGCCAGGCAAGTCACCAGACGTCTAACTAGTAAGTCACCAGTTGGTCTGGTTAAATCACTACCTAGTATATAATATCTAAATCAACTACTGCCCAGCTAGTCAGATGTCACGAGAGTTGGTAACCGGACCAGCGCATCCAGGAGGAAGACAGTCCGGAGAGCGGTGCTGGGAAGGACGGCGCCGCGCCGGATCTGTTGAACATCAGGCGCTGGGAGACGACTGATCCACCGGGTGGGCTCCAGTGATGTGGGAAGCCGTTCATGACACTTCAGGACTTGTTGTGTTGACCATGTATATTATATGTATATAGTATATGTAAATGATATCATATCTATAACAGTCATATATGTATATAGTATATGTATAGATGATATGAGGTATATAACACGCACATATATGTGTATATTTATCTAAGTATATATATATATATTCCAATATATATATATAATATACCATATCTACGTAGCTGTCTATGTATCACAGGAAGCTTCTGGGTTGCAGGATTGTATCCTTTGGGGCTGTCCATGGCCGCGATGGTCATGCCAGGGGTGCTTGCGTACGACATTATCAATGCTAGTATGCTGAATTGATAGTTGACTATTCTTAGTAAGAGTTGATGATCCAATCAGAGCTGATTTATCAACTGCTTTTGTTCATAGTATAGATAGAGAGGTACAGACGCATATGTTTGTAGATTGAAGATCGACAGCTGATGTGCCTCTGCACCATGCTTCTCCAGGTCAGTATGTTGATGCGCAGCGGTTGCCGATATGAAACTAAGTCTGCAAGACCCACAGTATCCGCCACGTCACTTTGGGGTTGTCCACAACGTGTCCAAGACATTCAAACCAATTCAATCCATTCATACCCCAAACCACTAAAGAAGTTTTATCAATGGGTATGAATGAGTTGACTCTTTTATCATATCCCTTGAGAAGTCCACTCATGATGACCGTCTATGGACACCTCCAAAAGCGGCACAGGCAGTGGTTGTTCCAGAACAAGACCACCTGGCACCGAGTCATGGCAAGCCTCACGGAGTTCCATGAAGACATGTCGAAACGCCTGAGGAGGGTGAAGGAATGCCTGGGAAAGTCTTCTCGGATGAGCTTCAATGCAATGAAGGCGATGATTGGCAGAGAAATACAGGGGACATTTGTGCCGGTTTTGGCTTATTTGGGTCCTTCTCAAGTCACAGGGGACCCCCTGAAGCATCCAATAGCAACCATTCACAGTAATAACCATCCATTTTTGGGGTTCCCTAGTTTGAGAAACCACCATTTGCGCAGTGGCGATCTTCGTTGGAGGACGGATTTCTCAAAGATCCTCAAAACCTGATCAAATCAACACATCTCAATGAATTTTGACATAACAAAAGAGTTACTAATATAATAGATACGGTGATTTCTCAAGTCGTAGGGGACCCCCCCAAATCATCCAATATGATCCAGCATGATTTGTTAATAGTAATAAACCCGCCATTTTTGGGGTTCCCCCATGGCTTCAGAACCCCCAGTAGAACTTGCAGTGTAATATGTGTTGGTCTTACCTCGATCCTCCAAGCCATCAGGCCGAGGCGCAGGAACCCGTGGATCCCGTGTTGGCCAACACGCTGCGCAGCGATGTGTTGGACGCCTTCCGAGATGGAAAGATCAGTCGAGTGATCCATGAGGACCTGGTGAAGCTTCAGAAGCTGCGAACCGAAGAAGATAAGAAAGGTGCCAGCTGCTGGTAGCTGCTGCCAGCTGCTGGGTAGCTGCTGGTAGCTGCTGGTGCCGGTGTCCGCGCCACCATGGCACTTGCCGGGGGTGCCGCTGTGCACTCAGCTTTCGGGGATCATGGCTAGTGTGGTGAGTCCATATGATGGTGAATGAGGGACGAGATCAGCCAGTGGCATCGGGGTCACGGGCTGAGATCCGGGTAGCAACTTCTTCGTCAGAGGCGTGCGCTATAGGTTTGTCTCTGGTGGTACCACAAAGCATCCCAAGCTATGATCATTTATTGGGAAACCTACCATCTGCGGGGGTGCACCATTTATGGACAAACCACAACAAAGCCCCCTCTCCCGCTTAGTGTTGTTGATTGTGGCACTGCAAAGCAGCGTCTAATTGGTGCCCAGCTACTGGTGGTACCGAGTTTTGAGTTTGTGACAACTGGGGATAAGTGGCGTGGGCACAAATGGCGATATTTTCCAGGATCCATTTGTTCTGAATATATCTTGGGGGCACCAGTTCATAGTTGGAAACCAGTACCAGCTTGGTGGTTTAAAACATTCTTCATCAACGAAAAGAACATGGGATGGCGAAACTAATCACCAAGCAGACTACTGTACTTTTCTGGGAGTCCCTTATTCATGCGGCAACCTCTCAGCCGCACCAGGGGGAGTTGCGGCAGCCAGCTCCACGTTTCAGATGCCAGCGCCGTTGTCGAATCTCTTGGCCACTGCCAAGGATGCCGAAACGGGCCATGTGGGGAGACATCAGACTTCAAGCAGTTGGTTGATATTCGGGGTTTCACTGCCATGAGCCATAGTCAATCATCATTGATTTGTTAAGTATTGAGAGCTTGATCATTCGCCATGAATTATTGACAATTTGTCCATTCAGAATTGACCTTGCAACCATGAATCATGTATTAACCTAGTCACTACTAGTCACTGACAATTATATGATATTATATACTTAATAAACGTGATATCTATCATCAGCAACCCATCATTGGCACGAAATCATCAATCTCTTGCTCACATCTCTGAAACATCCAGTATACGTCGGTTGGTTGTTTCAAAATTCAACAAGCCTTTGGGTGCTGTTTGTCACTTGGTTGCCAGCGAGCTGAATCACGACACCTCGTCCTCTTAAGACATGCTTACCAATAAGAACCATGTACACTTGCCCAAGAGTCCTCTTGTCTACGGGATGTCCCAAGCCAATGCAGTGGGCAATGCTACTGGCAAAAACGATTTGGGTCAGCTATGTGAAGCATGGGAGTTCGCAAAGGGATTGGCCTTTGCTGCTCACATAGGCCTTGTCAGTTCTGTAGCGGTGGGTTTTACAAAGGGCACCAGCCGAGCAGTTCCTACCCTTCCAACCTGTCCCACTTTGCGTAGAACATGTGGACACCAGGGGCACAGAGCATCAACAACTGAGGTGTTTCTGAGGTTGAGGCTCGCTAGAGCCCAGTTTCACCCACATGTTTGGGCGGTTTCCTTTCCACAGGAAGTGGTGGTTTCAAACATTTTCATTGTCAACCATACCATACTGGTAATGATTATTTTATTGGTTAATTAATGTGTTTAGGATTAGCATTTACCACCAACCAGATGCGCACGGCATGTCTTTGCATATGATTTGCACATTGGAATCATCTGGGTTTTTCCATGTGCATGATGTACCCTTTATAGCTGGTGGGTTTCCCTATTGATGATTCTCATTATTGGTTGGCTACGGGGTACCACCAAAGATATGGACAAAGCTATCTAGTTGTTTAACCATCATTTTTAGTCATTGTCCCCTGTTATTACAAACTAATAATACGACCAGACGCTGTTGTTTGCCCGGACCCGACCAAATCTTGATCTTCATCATCATCTCATCATCTTCTTCTTCTTCATCATCATCATCATCATCATCATCATCCTCGTCGTCGTCGTCGTCGTCGTCGAGGTCATCTAAAACCCTAAACCCGAACCCAAAACCCTAAAAGCCTAAACCCTAAAACCCTAAAACCCTAAAAACCTTAATTAAAAACCCTACATGACAGTGAATTCTTGGGCGAACGACGGTGTCTGCGCGTTGTAATTCCAACCAGTACTATTGATTATTGACCATTATTTCATTAACAATTATTAACCACTACTGGTCATTATTAACAATCATTGACAATTATCGACCATTATCAACCGTTATTAACCCTCTGATAACCATCATATTGAACAATTCTTAGCTGTTATAAGCCATTAACATTGATGAACCACTATTATTAACCATTATAATTAACCATCATTAACCCTCTACTAACCATCATTAACCCTCTACTAACCATCATGAACCGTCTACTAACCATCATTAACCCTCTACTAACCATCATTAACCGTCTACAAACCATCATTAACCCTCTACTAACCATCATTAACCGTCTACTAACCATCATTAACCGTCTACCAACCATCATTAACCATCATTAACCCTCTACTAACCATCATGAACCGTCTACTAACCATCATTAACCCTCTACTAACCATCATTAACCGTCTACTAACCATCATTAACCCTCTACTAACCATCATTAAGCCTCTACTAACCATCATTAACCGTCTACCAACCATCATTAACCATCATAAATCCTTTACTAACCATCATGAACCATCATTAACCACTACCAATTACTACCACTGTACCATTAATTACTACCCCCTGTTGGCTTCAGGACACCCTGAACCGCATCTGGTTGCCTGAAGAATTGGCAGCCGCCAAGCTGTCGGATGGCGCCAGCTTTTCGCCGGGCTCCAAAGATGCAGAGCAAGGGCAGCGCATGCCGAGGACCGCGGGCCCGGGAACCAGACTTCACCATGAGAATCGCATGGATTTACCATGGATTTTGACTAATAACCAGTAGATTTTTCATGGTGCTTAGCAGGTTCAGAATCAACCATCACTTGGATGTGCAGCTGCGGTTATAACCATGGTTATGAAGTCTATAAGGTGGCTGGACCAACCCTTAAAACCATGGTTAGAAACCAGTTACTGGCTGGGGATGCACGTTCAAATAGATTTGCCATGGTTGCCAGGGAGCAATGCTGCGGGCCAATGACCATGATCGTTGATAAAGGTGGATGACGGTAGATCGATTGATGACAATGACCATGTTGACAATGGCTTTGCAAATAGATTTGAGGTGGGTTGATCACCAACACCAATCGAAGCGATAGATTCACCTGGAGCGATCGGCTCATATGCAAAGATGTGTTCATACTGTTCCATGGTGAAGAGACCTCATTTGCCTTCATTTGCGTATAGATCTGTGTATACATACGCGCAAGTTTAACGTTAATTTGTGCATGTTTAGCAAAATTATGCGAGCGGTCAGTTGCCTTCATACATGTTGAAAGCAGCCATTCCCCCCAACAGCCCGTTGCCACCTCGGAATCTACACATTTGGTATGGGAGAGGGCCTTGGGTGTTTCTGGTAACTGGCAACCATAGGTATAGCTACCTGCCAAGTAGTGTGGAACCATGAAAGATTCGACTGAGAATCACCATGGATGCTAGGCAGGCAAACCAGGCTGCTAGCTGGCAAGGCTGGCAATGTTGGTTTTGAAAATGATAATTTTTGGAAAGGAACTACACCAAACGAGGTAAGCAAGTGTTTCCAAAGAGGGGACCCGAAGCAACACGTGAAGACCATTTCATAGGATACAGGCATCAGGGCAGGTCATTGCTGAAACAACGGATGATCATCTCACGCAGTGAGTGACGCACATTCGTACGGACCAAATTGACTTCTTCACATTTCTTAACCATATTTGCCATAATTGCCTCACAACACTTAATGATGGTCCAGTAGACCATAGCAAATGGTCTCACAACATTTCACAACACCAGGAGTTGAAAGCTCGCTCATGGTACACAGCTGTTATTTTGATCATGAACATCCAGACTGTGTTGGTGCATCAATAAGGAATATCGGCAACCTGCAGACAAGGTGGTACCATCTGCTGTCTTGTAAATGTTGCCACATTTGTTGGACAGTTACCCTGGTTAAGGACCAAATACACCATGGGTTGAACTTATGAAGTTTGGGTACAAACTGTTGCTGTCTATCAAATCTGCTGCTGGTTTCCCTTCTCATTTTCACCAATTTTCCTCACCACAGCTTACAGTTACAGTCAGCACTGGGCTCAGTTCAAAACTACAAAGGTTAGAGGCAATGAGAAACCCTTTCAGATACTTTCATCATATCCGAAGGAGAACACAGACCAAAACTGGTCGGTGGTTTCATCCATTTGTATTTCCGCAATATTAACCAAGGGTTGGTTGGTTGGTTGACTTGCGCATATTTTTCACGACTGGGTGGTTCAACCACCAACCTGTGATGATCCTGATTAGCCAGTACAATCATTATATTAAACATCATCTGGCTTATTAGCCATTAATTATGATGTTGTTTCTCATTATATTAACCATTATTATCATTACTAGAATAAATTGATGATCATTAACATCATTAACTGCTACTTAGAGGGGTTGTTCAACCACCCACTTCTGGTGCCCTTGGAACTTGGATGACGTGCGAACTTGTCTCGGCTTCGCATCGTTCGCCTCGCGCAGGCAGTCGTGGACCTTGGACCTGGACTTGTCCGCTGCAAAGCGCGAGAGCGGGCGCTTGGAGCGAGAGCCGCTGCCGGTGCACTTGGACAAAGTGCTGAAGGACGGGCAGCGGCGGAGAAGCAGTGGAGGAATGGCGGAGAATGACTGGAGAATGACTGGAGGATGACATGTCAGGTGGTTGTTCAAGCTTTCTTGGGGATCCCAAAAAGAGTTGGTTTATTACTAATTAAATGGTTGATAAACTGCGATGATTTACTGGATGATTGGCAGAGAATGATGGAAGAAATGGCAGAGAGTGACTGGGGAACTAGTGATGGTCAAGAATGAATGACCGTTGGGGATGGTTGGTTGTACAGTACCAAAATCCTGTCGGAGAACTGATTTGGTACATGAATCAAGAAGTGTTAACACATGGCGGCGAGCTGGGCCGATGCAATTTAGACTGTGGGAAGATTGGAGACTCTGGGTATACTATTTGGCTATAGCAAGCTGTGCAACTACTAAAAGGTGGCTTGATGGCATTTGTGTATAAAAGATCTCTGGCATTAAAACATGGTTGATTGATTCACAATATGACATTTTCGGATGTGAAACCAACACCAACCACCAACCAGTAATAATAACCATTATTCACCATGTTCAACCATGAGCTCATCTCTGCAACTCTGTTGGGGGCTGAATCTCAAGTGCACCACCATCACTAACCATCAATAAAATTCAACAACCACTATCAACTATTAAATCATTGTTAACCATTATGAACAATGATTAACCATTATATTTACCATTATAAACCATCAGTAACACCATTCCGAGCCACCATGTTCCAATTATTAACAATAATTCACCAGTTATCGTCGACTTATTTGTCTACTAGACATTATCGTTCACCATGATTAACGATGGTCAACCATTATGAGCAATACTTAACCATTGTAGACCATTAATAACTACTATTCACCATAATTGATTACTACCACTTGGTAGGCTCAGCCAGCGGAACTGCCAGGCCTTTACCGACGCCATCGAAGAGAGTGATCGCTCACATGCTGGGGAGAGATGCCTGGCTGCTGCCGTGGGGCTCCAGCGGTGGGTTCCACGTCCAGTTGTCCAGTTCAATGGTGGCAGCTACCATCCAAGAACCACCACTATTAAGAGGAAAATCATTCGTTTGGAGGGTATATTTGTGGGCCAAGCCATGTTTTCAGGGGATACCTAAGTAGTGGCTCTTGGATCCTAAATAGCAGGTGGCCATTGGGTGTCGACCCACCAAGCATTCAACAGCCAAAGGGTTCATTCATAGATCAGTGGGGGCATGCCAAGTTGCGAAATTTGTTTGGGGGCACAGGGTATGTATAGCCCAAGCAGCAACGGCCGAAACCGACCCAAAAACCACTGGAAAGAAACGGATTGGATTGGCAAAATTGGCCAGTTGATTGTTGCCGAGGGTGAGCAGCAATCTACTCATGCACATATCGACAAAAACTGGTTTACCATGGGTTGATAGGAAATCATCACAGGTAATCACATGATTGAAGGGAGATCCACATCAACAACCCGTTTTGTAGTTCGTCAATCACCAGTTATTTCCTGTTGAAATAGTGATGGTATGGATCTCCAATTAAAGACCATTCTTGGTCGACTTTTGGCAGATCAATTGTTGGGGTGAACTGAAGCTGCCCTGATATCTATGTTTGGGACGATTTAAATCTGATGACTTGCGGTGATTCGTAATAACATAAGTTCGATTATACCGGTAGTGTCGCACAAGACGCTGTCTCAGAAGTGAGCCCAAAAAACGCGCGCACTCATGCGCAACCTCGAGCGCATCTACAGGAAATACTTTAGTATTTTTAATGCGTTTGATATTATGTAATGTATTGATTAATCCAGGGGACTTTTTGGGAAATTAAGCAGTGCATGGCGAGTGCAGTCCACCTTTTGGAACGCATTTTACTCTCGATGGCACCAAACTTCACTAACCTCTACTGCTAATCGATACATGGGTCCAAAGATTGGCGGCATTCGGAATTGATTGTATTCAATGGCCAGGTGGATTTTGGCAAAAGAAGATAACGGCATTGTTCATAGGAGATTTGAAGGGGGTCCCATCCAGGGGGGTCCCGTCTCTGAAAACTCCTATGAGTTGTTGATTTTCGGTGGTCTATTTGGAGGTTGAGATTTCTGACCAGGAACCCCACATCTTGCAGGTGCTGGCCTCGGTTCGATGTTGGCTATGGGCAATTTTGACTTTTGAGATGACTTGAGCTCTGACCATCAGCCATTTGAGGCTTCATGAGTAATCCGATGACTTCATTAATCATCCTTAATCATCATGGAATCATTACTCATTCACCAATCATTCATTACTCATTCACACATCATTCATCACTCATTAATTTATCATCATTCATCATCACTCAACATCACTCAGATCACGACGTGATACGACGTGGTGAGGATGTGTCCACGGCATTTCGCTGCCGGTGAACTTCGACGACGTGGGGTCCTTGATCGCCTACGCGCTACTGAGCGAGAAAGCCCAGGAGCAGATGGCAGCTCAGTGGAGTCTCCTACCAGGTGCAGCGCTGGTGGTCACCATGGTGGGCATGCCTTGGTGATGGGGTTAGCTCAGCTTCCTTATTGGGTGCGACCGGTGGGGCTCAGCTACCTGGGATTTTTTCGGGGGCTGCAACCTAGCCAGCTTGGCAGCCAGCAACCCCAGCCAGCTTGTCAGCTTCCTGAGTTCGGGTGCAACCATGGGATCCCACAAAACTGACCCTGGGCGCTGCACATTTGAGGGGCTAAGGGGGACTGGAGCGGTGAGTGAGTTCTCCGGCCAGGGCTATCCTGGCTTAAAGGGGACAGGAGTTACCAGGAGTACTAACCAAGGTGTGGTAGTTCTATTGAGCTTAATGGCTGATAGTATTGGGAGGTCCAGCTGTCAATGATCCGCACCCATTTTGATGGCAAATCATGCGCTACTTATGGGTAAACTTAAGCTGGTTTCTTGATCTACCATTACCTAGTTTGCCAGTGGCTAGAGTTCTATCAGGGGAGCATAGAGTTCTATCCCCAGCTAGTCAAACATCGAGAACAAAGCAGCCTTGTAAACTAGTGGTATATAGATAGAACTCGATATTTGAAGTGCTTATTGATAACTTACTGAAGATCTGAAGGGTATCAATTTGTACTTGTGCTTTTCTTGATGCCTCTTCTGAGATGATGGTCAAGCGCCGAAATGTTTGCAAATCATTGGGTTGCCAATGGCTTGTTGTGGCCACAATTACTGTAATCATCAACAATCTTGAAGTAGCGATGGTCAGTTGAAAACAATAGATCAACAATAGATCAACAATCAGTTGGTTCATTTTTCACAGTAGTCGGCCTTTCGTCAATGTTGACCTGTGGATCGATGCGGCAGGTGGTCGCTCCTGCTGTCCTTTGGAGAGCCGCGAGGAAGGAGCGACTGGCAGCTGCTTCAGATCCTTACCCAAGGTGTTGCAGAAAGCCTCGGCTACTGAAAGCAGCCAGAAGGCGGGGGAAGACTGAAGAGGGAGCGCCTGGCAGCTGCTTCAGATCCTTACCCAAGGTGTTGCAGAAAGCCTCGGCTACTGAAAGCAGCCAGAAGGCGGGGGAAGACTGAAGAGGCATGGCCACTCATGGGGGAACAAGTACTGTAGCACTGCTATAAGATGCTGCAGGTGTTTATGGTTTTCTGGATGTGATGGTTGAGGAGCCTCATGGTGTTTTGTTCGATCGTTGTTGTTTCTAGTGAAGCAGGCAGTTGTGTTTCTGAATTGATGACATCCTGATGGCAAGTATTTGAATGAAGACTCGATTTGAAAAGGTCAGCAATTCATTACTCTGGTCATGAATAAGGTTTCTAATTGTTTCGATTGTGATGATTCCAAGCTTAAACTTTGTGCGGGGTACCATCATTCTTGACACAAGAATGATATGGGTCTGTCCATAAAGGGTGATACCTGCTAACCATATTATGAATAGGGCCGAATAGGGACACCACCAGTGACTTGGGGTTACACCATGGCTCTGGACACTTGGTGTTGCAAAGTCTCAGGGAACACCGATCCCCAACAGTTGGTGCGCCTTGTGACCTTGTGAGTCCCTTAACGTTGCTGAAGCAAGCTGATGAAACTGCACTTGTAGCCATTTCTCAGGTGACTTCATCAGATTCTAATGAGATCTGAATCTGAAGATTCCAATGATCTGAAGAGTTCAAATGATAGTTCACCACCATGTTGGGTAGGTCAGATTCACCAACCTGATCTTCAGCGTTTATGAATGCCATGACCCCAGGACCCTGCCAGGGTGCTGCCCATCTCTGCCAGGCAGTGGTGGGCCAGCTGATGGGCTTTACAGAGGCTCGCAGGGAGTTACCCAACAAGCTCTGGAAGGAACTCGATGGCGAGGTGCAGATCCGCTGGGCAGCGGCTCGCTCGCCAGCTGGTGAAATCTGTGAAATCATGTGGTGAATTGGTGGATGATTAAGTGACCAAGTGGACCAGGCTGTCGAGCCTTGGGGCGAGCTCACCATCTATAAGCGCCTGCAGTCGTGGCCAGTTGGTCAGCTATGAATTAGTTGGTCAGCTATGAATTTCTGCTGCTGATCCAGTATGATCAGCTGATACTAACTGCCATCAACTGGTTGTAACTGGTTGGCGGGGCGCTAGCCCGTGCCAGGTTGTTGCCAGACCAACAAAATTTACTGCGATGAGTTGAGGAGACATATTCTGAGAAGAACATAAGTTGTTCAAGCGACATTAAGCCACCAGTACAATCCGTTGGTTACCAATTCTACTGTGTAGTTGACATCAGTTCTTCAAACAACTGTTCAATCCTTATTTTTGCCAACACGGTTGAGACCAGCGGACAGTTGAGCCTCTCAAAGGGTATGATGCAGCTCTCCCCGAGAAGTTCTAACTCCTGACATAGCGTAACAAGTCAGCAGGACAGGTCCTTCGTTGCTATGGGAGCTATGAACCTGGCTGATTCGGTGTGATCATCTATGACAACAAAAGGGGATTGCAACGCTTATATCACCAAAATTCACCAACACATATGGTGGTTTCCCAAAATAGGGGGCCCCCTTTCCGTATAATTGTGAAGCAGTTTCGAAAACGTTGCTTGAACACGCAGAACAGGTACAGAGAATGAAGCTGCAACACCCACATGCGTGTTTTCTTCCTCTTGCATATAAACATCCGCGTACTGAGCTGATGACTTCGGTACATGACAGACGGGACATGCCGCCGGTTTTTGATTTGCTTGCAATGGGACATAATGTTTCGCAGACACCAACCTTTTACACTGACGGGAGTTCCATTTTTCCCACCTTGCCTGGCGGGTGCTTAGCAGCATTCAGCATTATATTAGACACTGCACGTGATGATCACGAAAGGATTGCTGCGGTTCAGAGGTTTCGCACTTCTCATGTGAAACCAGAATGTCTGGAACCTATTCAAATTGCATTGGCATGTGGTGCACAGACTATCAACCGTGCAGAATTGAGTGCCATGATCCAGATTGTTCGATCCTGTGATGCTGCCTTCATTTACAGCGATAGTGCATGGGCCATTGGGGTATTTGAGGCAGTCCGGGATGCACCATTTCCACAAGCACATATGCACCGGGCAAATTTCGACATGATTTGCGATTTGATACAACTGACTGCGTTCAAGGATCTTGCAAATTTTCATTTACATAAGCTGCGATCTCATCAGTGCCTTCATGAGATTGATGATGACATGGATTTATTTCATGCTTTGGGAAATGACGTGGCTGACATGGCTGCCAAAACTGGTACTGATAAACGCAAATCGGCAGTCCACCAAGCTTCATGGGATATTGCGCTATGGAAGCAGGATCAGCTCAGGTCCCTCGAGAGTTTTACCAAAATTCTGACTAAGTTGGAGATTCAACGATTGGATGCTTTTGACTTGAAGAAACAACAACAACAACAACAACAACAAATGCAGTCGGGATCTTCGGTGATTGATTTGTCTCTTCTAGCTAACTGGCAACCGGATGAAATACAACAACTGTGTACAAACGATGATACTCCTCGGGAATTCCTGGCGGGGTTCCTTCCAGGAGCTTCATTTTTCCAAGCACTGAGAAAGTGGTTTAGTTTGCTGCGTTGGCAAACTGCACCGGGAGATGCTATTGGTATTTCCTACTTTGAACTGGCATGCAATTTTGTGGGGGTAACTTCAATGGAGTTTCCACGGTTGGTTCAACGGGGCTGTCGTTATCCTGAATATGCAGATGTGCGCTTCAATCCACAGGCTATGTTGCTACACCAATCGATCTGGGATTTGACACGGGTGCTAGAGCACGCCGTTAAAAGCGCGCACAAACACATCGGGGTCACACTTGCTCCTTTACACTTGCACGAGCGACGGCCTTATTTGAGGGCCTATGGTTATGTTGGCAAGCTTGCGGGGTTCACTGCCCGTCCCGTACTGGTTTCCCAACATGAGCATGTTGCTGCAATGACACATTTTGCATCGCGAGATGGGTTATTTCTGCCTCATTTCTATCTCGCACACCCTCTGTTTGAAACTGAGATTGATGAGTTGGATCGTATGAGTTACAAGGACAAGATGAAGGCTTTCCATCGGTTGTTGAACGCCGCTAGGTAGTTCCACTTTTATGCCTGTGTGGCATTTGTTATCTCTCTGTACTTAGCAGTCGTCCCATGGCCCGCTTTCATAAGGCTAGCCTGGGATGTGCAGACAGTGTACCTGCTGCGGACCGCAATCCACTATTAACCATTTATAGTAATAAACCAGCCATTTTTGGGGTTCCCTTATTTTGAGAAACTACCATATAGAGGATTGGCACTTCAGTTTTTAGTCTTCCAACGCTAAACACAACTTGGAGCGGATGGCACGGCCTGGCCATTGCTGGTGGGCACGGAGAACCACACCGACTTCTGAATCCGGTGCAGGTGGTGCAAGGCTTCAGCATCGTGGAACAGATTTTCCATGTCAAAAATGGTGTTGAAACAGCATTATCTATAATTAAACCATGAATTATATATCTATAACCATATTCATAAACCATGGAAGTGCTAGAAGTTGTGTTGTTTAAGAACTTTTCAGGTCCTTTGGAGTGCAAAAACCTTTTGAGTCAAAATTGATTTGGTGATTCTTGTGAAAGGTCTTGGCAAAGCTTTGCAGCACAAAGCATATGTGCAGTTTGATAGTTCAGCGGTGCAAGAATGTGACCTGTGTGAAAACTTTGCCCGGCAAATAAGTTGGTTGTGTAACTTGTGTATTGAAGAAAACACATGTGCAGGAAAATGTGAGAACACAAACTGCAAGGGTTTTTTGACAGAGTCCATTGAGTTGGGACCAAGCTATCCACCATCCCCAAGGTCAGAGCTCCCCGAGGGCTGCGGTCCAGGGCTCCCCAACGCCGCTTACCCGTGCCAGGTCCCAGGGCAGGGCAGCGAAGATATCGCAGCAGCGCTGAAGGACTTCGAGGACCAAGGGCTGCGGGACATCCTCGTTGGTCCTGTGCCCAAGGACCCGGTGAAGGCGCGGGAGATGGCGTGGTAGTCCCGCTCCCTGCATTCTCAGAAATGGTTGATGGAAAAAGATCAGGAAACCCTTAGTTTTGATTGTTCTACCCTAGGGTTGCTGTTGATTTTCGCAGCAACCCAAGGTGCATGACCCATTTTGTAATGTGAGGGGACTGCCCTGCCATGTTGCCATGGCCCCTAGAGCATGGGCTGTGAATATACAGAGCATGCGCTACAGTGTCAGCATGGTTAAGGATCATGGTGAATCATGGTGTGGTGACAAAGTGCTCCGGATTGCAAGCAGCAAGAACCATCAATTCCCAACCTGCGAACCCTAGGTTCTTTCTTTCCCCTTCTTTCAAGTTGTATCTTTAGTGCCTTGGTATGGTGGTTTGATCATGTTCGATCCATTTTGGGCACTTGAAACAGCTGCACAGGTGGACTTCGAAGACAAGATCGGGAAGTACTCGGTGTGGATCCACTTTGCCCCGCAGTTCCACGCCCTTCGCCACTGCATTTGTGGAGACGATCTCAACTTTGTGCGGTCCTTGCACAACTGCAAAGAGATCAAGGTGACCGGAGGTAAGACCAAGGCCACCTTTTACCTCTCCCATGACGAACGATTTCTGGTGAAGGCGCAGCATGGGAGAGGTATCCTCCAGACATCACGGTTCCCCCATGATCAGCTTGGGGCAGTGTAACGCTGTCACCATTGAGGGACACAGTTTTCAGAACTCAGTGCTTTCAATAGATTATCGTACGATCACATGGTGGCAAAAATGGATGGTTCCATTTCAAGATAGCAGCACATGGCCAGCTGGCAGAGTGATGTATTCAGAACGACAACACCTACAGGCACGGGCTGACCCCAGCAAATCTCTGGCCTCATTTCCTCAATCCATTTCGAAAGCTTGGCAGTTCCGGGTTGATTTGGGCCATGGGATGCTCAGCACGGTTGCCCCACCGTTGCGCTCACCAGGGTCCTTCCCCAGCAGCTCCTGCAGCTCCTAGGCGCTGAACAAGTACGAGTTCGAGAAGTTGACCTCCGAGGCGATGAGCTCCTCGGCGATCAAGGCGGCTCACCGCTGCCAAGCTGCCGGGGGCGGTTTCCCGTGGAGACTGCGACAGGATCCCATTTTCACAAGCCAAATACAGTGGTTTCTCCAACACCCCAAAAATGGTTGGTTTGTTACTACAAATGGTTGATCAACTGAATGGTTTGAAATGATTGAGGGGTACCCCTGCTTTGAGAAACCACCATATCATCCAAAGCATGATCCAAAGCATGATCCAAAGCAACACGTGCTTCACAAGTGTGGAATCCGCCGGATGACCATCAGTTTGCACAAGGGTAGTGGCACTGATGCTCTCTCGATGACTCAGTTTCGTGATGGACATGGGTCATTGGGCTTAGAGGATCAATCATCGACAGAGAAAGAATAATGCACACTCCTTCATTTACATTATAGTCATAATCACATTATATCATTTGCAATTTGCAAATGTTGACACATTTATAAAGGCTAATCAGATTGATAGACCAAGACACATGTGAGTTTTTTTTTGCGAACGGCAGGACGGCATTGCCAATGAACGTGCAGGATTCGATAATTCAATGTTGGGAGGCAGCGTACGGCCAAAATGCGCCAAGAAATTGTGCTACGTCGTGATGTGAGTGTATGCAGGCTGAGTTAGGGAACATTAGCAGCAATTTTGTGCACCAAGCATCTATGTGCAAACGTGGATTTCGCCAAACATGGCGCCGTGGATCTTCTGAAAGGGAAAACATTGCACGTACATATTATATTCAATGTATTTCCATTGGGAATGGTGTCATATATCTTGATCGCATTGTTTCACAAATTTCACGAACATATATTATGTAATTATCATGATACAAAATGACTTGAAGTGCCACGTATTTATCCATATGTTACATATTGTTCTTAGATCAACGGTAATTACCGCCAGCTCACTCCAACAGTGTTAACATGCATTTTCTTTTGTAGTTCTTTGTGCAAGAAAACATGCTGGAATGTTTTGTAGCATTATGTCACATCATGTACAATATGTAACTAACATTAATTATGTAACATCAATTTGACGAGGTATATATGTATTTAGATTAAAGTGTTCATTTTGAAAACAGGCAAAAACATTTTTTAATTTGCAGATATTTGCGTACTCTGATGTATTTCGATGCATCATTTTGGATAGGATGTCATGTGCATTGTTTATTAATTTACAATCCACAATTGATTCAATATATAATATATGCGATCATTGTCAGTAAGAACCCAGGGTATCTTGAAAATTTGTCATGCAGCATCAAGCAACAGACCTGGACACAGTTTCAAGACACAGTTTGTGTTTGTAGGCTGGATGATGATGAAGATGATAACGGGTGATGATGATGCTCATCATCATCATCATCATCATCATCATCATCATCGTCATCATCATCATCATCATCATCATCATCAATCCTAACTGCATGGTATGATGGTTTACCCATTTCACCACTGAGGCTTGTTTTGGTACTTCGACAAGGTCCTCTTTGATAAGTTGCCCTCGGTGCTCACGCAAGTCGTTGGCTTGTTCACCGTGTCGGCCAGCAAGAAGCCGCGCAGCTACAAGGAATGGCCTGCTGCTACCTGCAACTCATGCCCATCCTGGAGTTGCTACCACTTACATGAATGATTGTATGGTTGCTACAGTAAAGATGGTTCATGATGATTAATGCTGGTTAGGTATGGTTAGTTATGGATAGTGATGGCTAGTGATGGTTAATGATGGATTGTGAATGCTACCGATGGTTGATGATGAATAGCTGATTATGATAGCAAGGGCATGATTCATTTGCGGTTGACACCAGTGATATGCTTGGGACTAATATCATTGGTGATGACAAATGATTGGCAACTAATTCAACAAACATCAACGGTAGTCAATAATGTAGCTACATTTAGGATGATTCATGATAAATGATGCCTCCAATTATACACGGTATTGTAGCCATCATTCATCACAGGTAGCCATCATCATTCATCATTATACGGGCAGGCCACGTTGTACAATCAAAAAATCCCCGCAAATTTGTTGGATGCATCCAATCGCGGCACCAAGACACTGCAGCTAGTGTTTTTGATTCATTGCCCTCCAGAGCTTCAGAATCAGAAGGAGGGAACCGTACAAAGTAAAGTACTTATAGCTTCTCAATTAAACCTTTCCTTCTGCCAGGAATTCTACGTGGTTCAGAAAAATCTCCGCTTCAACCTTCGCAACATCAACCACGATGTCTTCGACCTGAAGGGTGTTGGAAAGCAGCGCCGCATGGAGACTGTGGGCGTGAGCACTGCCGAAGAGAACGAGGAGATGGGCAGCCCCCGGGCGCCACGGCCAGGGCCGGTGTTTTGGGATCAAAACTTCCGAGAGTGGACGCAGGGGAAGCCCTTGTGCCTGGGGAAAGAGGACCTGCATTACCTGGAATCTGCGATGTGTCTCGACTTGAAGTTTGGAAAGTTGGAAGGTCCTGGATGTTCCTGGTTTGTTGATAGGGTAATATATGGCATATGGTATGGATATGTATGGATTATCTACTACTGCGCACATCGATTCCACGATCTTCGAAACCGCCCTGTGCAGAGCTCTTTTGAGGTCCAATGACACCAACTTCCTCTTGACGATGCAGTTGATGGACTACTCCCTTTTGCTGGCGGCAGTGCCATCGGACTCGGACGGACCGAGCCCCTTCGGAACGCTGTCCATGGGGATCATCGACTACTTGCGGCCCTTCACTTTGGACAAGAAGATCGAAAGTCAGATGAAATCCATGACCCAGGGAGAATCACCAACCGTCATCGCCCCCAAAGAGTTCCTTGGGTTGAGTGATGGATAGTGATGGCAATTTTTCATGTCGTGTAGTTGAAGCTATGTGCCCTCTGGGAAGTTAACCTGGAAGTGGGAAACCCAGCACTTCAAGCTGGTTTGCTTATGAAAAATGCTGGTTTTAACTTCCTGGCTAGTTCATCAGAGTGTAGATGTTTGGTCACACAAAAAAGTGCGCAACAGCTCCGCGATCGGTTGAACGGAGCCTGAACGGAACCCGAACGGAAACGATCCGGACAGCCTGAGAGAAGCAATCAAATTCGCTGGGAACGACCTCGAACCTCTTGGAAATCTCTGGAAGCTCGTGGAACCAACGGCGGAAACTGTTCATCTCAACGGTTCACCGTAACCTTTGGAAGCTGTCCAGCATCCTGGAGTCTCTGGCAACAGAACCGGGTTGAAAGACTGGAACCATGCCCAGTAGCCGCTACAAATCTTGGATCTGGAAGTTATTTTCCAGAGCAACCAACCTGCATCATGATCAAAGATGATGGTGAGATCATCTTTCGACTCGGACCCTCAGAGATTACAATCTCCACTGCATAGGTCAAACGCCCCAGGGTTGGAAAATTCTTGAAGGAGAGTTCATTTACAGTTGCAACAGATCAGATGCGCTTTACAGAAAAGAATGTTCTAGTTACAACTACGTAGACTATACTTGCTGCATGAATGATACTGTGATACTACATCACACTTTGTCTATGGTTTATTGTGGTAGATACTGGTGTTTGCTTTCGTGCCTCTGTGTTTGCTGGTTGGAAAGCTAACATGTCCCAGCTGGATGTTTTTTTTCTGAGGTACTGTTCTCGATTTATGCGAGCTATGAGTGCGTACTTCATGGCAGATGGTGCAGAAACCGGACCCTGACCGGTCACAGCACAGCTGGGCAGTGAGCACTAGGGACAGTGGGGCCCCGGTGGGCCAAGTGCTGCCTTGTTGCCACCCAGATGTACATAGTGTGGGATAGTGTGGATGTGGATCAAAACGGGGGTCCTCCCTGCAAGTTTTGCATGGGCATGGGATCCAAAGATTGATTTTTGCAAAGTTTTGAACATGCGCCTAAACCCAAAAGATTCTCTTATTTGTAGAGGTTTCATCTGTCATTTGGAGGGTTCCGGAAATGGTTGATGGCAACACAAATATGGAGGAAACCCGAACACGATTGGTGACCAAAACCCGCCAGGCCTCCAAAAGCCCCAGTTGCAGCCACCATCAGAACGTAAAGTTCACCAGTTCTATCAGTGGGACCTGCAAAATCACGGCACATGGGAACAACTCATGCAGGACGAGATAGTTGGATACAGCTGGGTCATTTCATCGGTTGTTTTGATCGATATCAAACCGCAATCAATCTCCAGAGGTGCAGTCAGGCCGCCGAAAGTGTGGCGCAGACGATTGGCGTCACTTCGGTTGAAAAACCAGCAGCGGCTTCGCTGCGCAACAATGGTGGTGCCATCGCAGTACATATGGCTGATAAGGACTATTGTTCATGATGAGAATATTCGCTCATCAAGTGGCTTGTCATGAACGATCGTACTTATCAGCAATACTACTTATCT
Source organism: Symbiodinium kawagutii (assembly GCA_009767595.1). Taxonomy (NCBI): domain Eukaryota; class Dinophyceae; order Suessiales; family Symbiodiniaceae; genus Symbiodinium; species Symbiodinium kawagutii. Next base: position 89,436 of record VSDK01029794.1, on the reverse strand, counting down.
CATAATATCAATGGGCGTTTCAACAATATTTGCCAAGCATTGGCATTACCAACACATCTCAACCATTGATTGGTCTCCAAAGATTTGCCAAATCAGTGGATCTGTGACTCTGAATCCTGGGGTACAATACGTTGGATGGCGAATGACGCTTCGCTGCAGATCATCCGATTGGGCCCCGTTTCGGGGGGACCATCATTTGGGCCCGTTTCGGGATGAACCGATCAACTTCAACAACGCGGTGGGGCTAAGCCTTAATTGATTCAAGGACAGCACTAGGCTGTTTTGATTGGGGTTGTAACGATCAAGCTATCACTCTATCATTCCAAGCTCACCAGTCTGATGCAGCTGACACAAGCGCCCCAAGAACCACCGGGTATATGCTATTACTCCAGCAATCGCCTAGGGTGATTTGGGGTAGTCTATGTTAGTCCCACCATCAATCCCTTGGGTGGCAGCCGTTGGCAGCCTACCATTTGTGTTGCTTCCATGTCCTACCCCAGCTGCAGGCAACGCGTGAGGTGAAGAGATCTGAAAGTCGGAGTCCAGAGAGCGGGGGGCCCAAGGGACCCCTTTTGTTGCGGTGGGTTGACTGGTTATGACTGGTTGATCATATTTTATACCTTGGGAAATGGTGAGAAACCTTGGTTCTCCATACCACGCCACCGACTTTCAGTGAAAGGCACCATTCTGCACCTAAACGATTTGCTCGTCAGTGCGGTTGTTTGCCTAGATTGCCTGGTGCTCTTGGTGCTGTTTGATTCATGGAGTACGAACCTTGATAGTTGGCATGTGGATGCATAGGGAGGTACTTGGGAGGTTGCCAGTTGGTATCCCTATGTTTGCTTTTACCTGCACCTCATTGTCTAAGTACTAAGTGCCCAGCAAAGTTCCATGGTGTTTTGCCATTGCTCTTCGTTTGGTCTTGGCCCTTTTGGACACACGTGTCATCATGTGTGACATACAACATACATACGTGTGTATGCATATGCAATTGCTTAGAGTACATGATGATTTCATTGTACTGGAATCGCCTCCGTATAATGTCCTCCAACACCTCAGATTTGTATACTTGGTCACATCCTTCTGTCTCACAGCTTTTGTGTGGCGAAATGGCATCACTATCAGCTAGGTATAAGGACATGATCCTTCCAGGGTAGCTGGGGATTCTTGTAACCAATGGACGTACTCCAAGAATGGGCATTAGTCATTGGGGTCTTGTTGTCATGGCCCATGCTGGCATTTCAATTGCCTGGCAGGGTACATTCCACGTAACAATCTGGCTGAGTTGCAATGCACCTCCAATTTTGGGAGGTGACTGGACACACACACACACACACAAACACACACACACAATACATTACTCGGGAGGCTATGATCACGGCGGGCTCTGGGGAACATGCTCCAACCATTCCAAGATTGATGATCTTGAGATATTTTGAGTGTGAACTGTGAAAACATTTTGGAAATGTATGGAAATCATGGAAATTCTTGCAAAACCCAAGGAAATTCATGGGTTTCCTTCAAGTGCCACCCCCAGTGTCTGGCCATTTTTCAACCTAGGAAGCGATCTCAAGGCTCCGAGGAGCCGTGAAGCCCATGGCTTGGCTGATGCAACTGGCTATGCTGTTCCCTTCGGGGAAATCGTGGTTTCTAAAAATAGGGGACCCCAAATCATTCATTGGTGAAAATGATCAATCATAGGGGAACATGATTAATCGTAGGGGATAATAAGCAACAATAATTTGACAATAATTGTTAATTAAACATCTGCCATTTGATGGTTTCTGAATAGCTGGGGTTACCCCCAAATCATCCTTTACATTATTTTTCTTAATCATTGGCAATTGGGTTCCCTATTTTGAGAAACCACGAGTCCAACCGTGGGGCTATTCAACTGTCAGTCGGTTCGGTTTTCTTCTGATAAGAATAGCTGGACATAAATGTAATGTTTACCCTGGATTAACAAACCATAGGTTTATTGATTGGGGGGGTACCATTTGAATTGGAAACCAAGGGTTTTGGGGGATGCTCCATGTTAATCAACCAGGAGGTCATTAATCCAGGGCTGTCATAGCTGGATCAATCAATTCTTACCCGCCGCGCTTCGAGAATCGATTTTCCAGCTCTGGGATAACTGAGAAGCACCAACTTATGGGAATGGACCAGACAGAAGCACCAACTCATGGGAATGGACGAGACATGATGAAGCAACCAAGCAGTAAGAAATGGATTGGATGATGGGAGAATACTATAGAGACTACAGGAAAAGCACGGAAAACCCGTATTTTAAACGCACCAAATGCCACCAATTCTAGCGGTTTCCCAGGTCGACTTTCCCATCATTGCTGGGAAGTCATGCTTCGTTCATCGTTACCCCAAGGCGTCAAGAACAGAGCATGTGCCAACCAGACGAACCAGCACTGATGAGGTGATGTATGGACTCCATATGGCTGCCAACAAACCAACCGCCCCAACAGTTGGACGGCCATCTATGAGATGTTCACCAGGGGTACAGGGTTTCAATCCAAAGAGGATGATGCGAACATGAGGGGTTCAATAGAGAAATGACCTACACAAGCCAGGATTTTTGTTAGTTATTAAGGACCGTCTTTCTTGCTAATAGGGGACAATTACAGTATATCCCATTTTGAGATGGTCAAGTCCTCTACAAGATTCCCGTTGCCTTTTCTCGGGTTTACATTTGGCACAATGATCCAATTTTTTGAAGAGAGGTTGAATCAATTGTTGACTTCGTCATCGTTTTCTGAACACAACTTAACGCCCATATTTCCATGACAGATCGGAATCTGGATAGGGTAGCGATTCCCATTTTGTTTGCATCTATGGTGTACATTTTCACTTTGACATAATGACTAATACGCATTACACCTGCACATAGATCTATATAGAGATGATACATGAACATGCAGGTATCTACAGACATTTGTATAAATCTACTATCCATACATCAGGCATAGTTAGGTCATATGCCATCATTAAGGTTTAGCGAGCCTCTCGAACCTCCCAGGACACCCAAGCGTTCACCTGACTCTGGGCCCCGTGAGTGGGACTCCTGCACTGCAATTGAGGCGCCGGATGTTTCGTGGGTCTCCGTGAGGGATTGCATTTTTGAGACTAAATGCAGGGATGCTAGTTTTGGATAAGTAAAAAGAGACCTATCACTGCCTCAGAGAGAAAAATATAATTGCCATCATACTGTCATTCAATACCCATTGACTCATGAAGAATGGGGGAATGACTCATAGAATGACCCAGTGATAATGGCTGGCTTTGAGCTGAGTCATTCCCGTCCATTGTGTTTCGCACCAGCCAGTTGATTGGTCAAGGGTTGTGTCTAATCACCCGTGGTTGACAGTAATTAACCTTTATTAGCTGCTAATGCTGATGGTTACATCATAGATGCTCTTTGTGATTGATGCTCTTTGTGATTTATGCTGGCATTGAGCAGCTAGAGGTGAATGTTGGCATCTTTGATTATTTGCAATTAGTAATAGATGGACACATGTTGTGCCAAAGGTACTACGGTGGATGTCTGTAGAAGTGAAAGTCAATGGTGCCATTTTGGCTCACAGCTCCTAACCTTCTCTCCCGCTGAGTTTCAGCGGGGGGAGAGAAGAGGGGAATAAGGAGGGATGATCCCCGATTGGGCCAAAGAGTCCGAGAAGTGGGAGGAAGTGGCTAGGACGGGAGGAAAAGCAAGACCTCCTGAGCCAGCTGAGCCTCCGCGGTCGAGGACGACTGAGGACAGACCACCTACCCCCAGAGAAGAACCTGGGGAAAGCAGAAGCCGCAAGGGCACCAAAAGACCCTCCACTGATAGAGACAGAAGGAGGAGAACAAGAAGCCATCGTTCCAGGGACACAAGGAGAAGAGGAAGATCAAGTGAGAGGAGACGGGACCCTCCCTTGACAGCCTTCTCGAAGGAGGGTAGAGAGACTACCCGATCTGAAGCGTCATGGTCGAAGGTATCTACACCAAGGAGTGATGGACCCTTGGATGACTTTGTGCAACCAGATGACCTTCTGAGATCCAGAGGGGTTCTGAAGTTGGGGAGGACAGCCGGCCTTATGGCTGCAGGAGCTTGGGCAGCAAGGGCCGAGATCGCTTCGATCTTGGAGAGTGGAGTCCCACCCGAGGAGATCTTGGCTGCACTCCGGTCTGGGATGGAAGGTGATTCCGACCTCCCTCTGAGCTTGGCCAGGGATCTGGACAAGAAAAGGGCTTCCTCAAGTAAGGGGGAGAGCCCTAGGAAGTCAGATCCGGCTCGGGAGAGACCTCCACGCAAGGAGGAAGGAAGGCTGAGAAAGAGACACTGCCCTCCCAAGCCACTCGAGGGCCAAAACCCGATATGGAGCCCCCGACCTTCAGGAAGGTTGCGAAACCTCCATCGTCAGACCATGATGATGGAGAGGATGACGACTCAGAATACCCTTCGCTCTCCCCGCCGAGGGAGGTGAAGGAGAACCCTGAGAAGGTGGACGACCACTCAGAGAAGAATGATCCGGGGAAAGTGGATGAGGGATACCACTTCAGAAAGGCAGCCGAGCCGCCGGGCAGACCCATCGATGGCGATGCACCCTTGAGACCTCTGAGAGACCCACCTCAGAGGATACTAAGGAGGAAGGATCCCAGGTCCATGGAGAAGTTGGCGCAGTACGACAGGTACACCAGGGAGACTTTCGAGGACCTGGTGATGAGGTCTGTGCCCATGGGACTGGTGGACCTCGTGTGCTACGAAAATGACATCGATGAGATAAGGTTTGCTCAGTTGACAAACCCTCGGTCCCCGGAGACAGGGCTAAGGTATGTGAGGTTGATGAAAAGGTACCTGGACTCTACCTCCGCCAGCGGATCCGATGTCTTCAGCGCTTCGGTCGTTGGAAGGTTCGTCGAGAAGCTGGTGAGAGAGGGAGCCGGGTTCCGAACTCCCCACGCCTTCCTCTACGCCTTGGACTTCTTCTCGGTCATCTTTGGCTTCACCTTTGACAAGCCCGGCTTTGCAAGGTGGAAGAGGATGGCGGACGACTACGCTAAGTCAGCTCCACCCAAGAGCCAAGCCCCGTTCGTGGAGGTGCCACTGATGAAGTACCTGGAGAAGGTGGTCGTGTCAACTGACCGACCGGTGGTTCACCGAGTGACGGCAGGGAAGCTCAGGCTGTGTGTGCAAGCCTCGCTGCGCCACAGCGACCTGACATCGAGCACCTATGAGGTTCGTGGAGTGGTGCTACTACACTGGGACCGAGAAGGTGATCGGAGTCAGAGCGAGGGCTCCTGTCACCAAGACGGGCTCTAGGCCATGGGTGGCTAGCCTGCTTGGAGTCACACCGAGCGGAGACGGATGGCTGAAGACCCTCTTCGACTTGCTCATCGCCTCCCATGGGCAAGATTGGAAGACCCAGGATTTCCTGGGATGTTCACCGCATGGGGAGCACAGCTTCCTTCCATACCCGTCCACCCTGTCCACCGACACAGACATCATCAAGAGGATGATGATGGACGACTTGGACAGAGGATTGGAAGTTCCACTCACCAAGGACGGGGTGAGGAAGTTCAGGTGGCATGGAGCCAAGCCAAGCATGGTCACCTTGATGACCCACTTCGAGATCGATGTGAGAGTGGTCAGGCATCAAGGGGCTTGGAAGAAAGCGGATGAGGCGATGCCTGATCTCTACTTGAGAGAGTCTCAGGTCCTCGTGATCAAGGCACAGATCCGCGTTCTGGACCATGTCAGGAAGGGAGTGGTGGTGCTTACCCTGGACGGAGCCCCGTTAGATGCCAAACTTCCCATGGTGATAGAAGAGGGAGGAGAGAGGCCTCCTGGTACTCCGAAGTGGAGATTGCCGGACAACCGCATCCCCGGGGAGGACCTTGGGAAGTTTGCGAGTTCCATAGCCGAGGTCCAGGCTATCGTCCGGAGCAACGACTCCGAGGAAGTAGCGGGCGCAGCCATGGCGTTGCCTGCCGAGCTTGCCGGGGATTTGCTGCCAGCCCTCGGAGCTCCACAGGGCGAGGTGCCGAGTCCACAGGAGTTGGACGACTTCTTCTCAAAGTACCAGGCCGAGGATAGCGGCAGCGAGGTTTCAGCTGATGACCCATCGGAGGTTGACGAGCTGGACGCAGAGCTGTACCCGCATTTCTTGACTTTGCGGTCGGGCTCAGGCAAGATCCACAAACCAGCCACGACAGATGCCAACCAACCAAGATGTGGCATCGCGGCCAGGGCTTTGGAGGAGTTAGGCCTGGAAGAAAGGTGGCCTGACGACTATGAGCTCTGTGCAAGATGCTTCGGGAAGAAGGGAGCGTGCCAAGGTATGTGCAGCTACGTGGTCGTTGTGGGCGATACCAAGATGAGGTGTGGAAGGAGATGCGAACTACGTTGTGGAGAAGCACAACTGAGCGGCCCTGAGGTCATCCATGCCTGTGCGCTCCACATGCAAAATGCAGTGGAAGCCGATGTAAAATAGTCTTCAAGACAGACAATTCGAAACGATCTTCCAAAGAGCTGCGCGGTTTAAACATGCAGACCATGCCACACCGGTGTTAGTTGGGGTGGGGACGACTTCACTCTAGGAAGCCGAGTTTGCACTGGGAAGGGCAGGTCCTCTAGAGTGGACCACGATGTGCTTGGAGTCCCAAGTATTGCTACCGACCGGTGAGATCTGTGCTCAAGCATAGACTATCCCCAACAGCTAGAGCTCTAGCAATCCGCGCCCATGGCTGAGTCGAAAAGTGCAACGGCGTTCGGGCGTGCGGCGGTCGAGTTCGACTTGCACGAGAGTGACTTCCTCGTGCTCCAGGCGGACGAAATCAAGACCTACGAGACCATGGCCTACAGGTTTCCCAACAGCGCAGACTTTGAGGACTATCTTCAACGAAAGTTGAGGGTGACCGGAGCCTTCAAAGATGGCCGTGGCGAGATCCAGCTCTTCAACAAGACCAACCCGATGCAGTGGGACGATTTCAAGGCATCAGAAGATGTCGGGTGTGTGCGCAAGTTGTGGAGCCTTTCCCACCAGATGGCGAAGAAGGCCCTCGAGTCGATGGCGGCTGGGGACGAGTCAAAGTTGAAAGTGACCATGACTGTCTACCATGAGTGGGAGCAGAGGGCCATCAATGAAGGTCTGGCGGTCCCGCTTTCTGACAAAGAACGTCCCAGCCTCTGGACCTTGGGAAAGGTGCACGCCGCCTACTCTCAGGGAGGGTCTTTTGCCCACCTCCCTTGGGAGAGCTTCATCGACCTCGAGCACGAGGGCCGCTTGCGAAGAGCCGGGAAGCTTCCGCGGGACAGCCAAGAAGTGGTCTCGCGAGACGGGAAGTTGGTCATCAAGGAGAAGATGGCCGAGCTGCCTGTGGTGGTCACCGTGGAGGACGCAGCCGACCTGAGAGAGATCCTGGACCTTAAGACCAGAGCGTTTCACTTGGCCAAGGTTTGTCCCTACGAGACCTGTCGCCAGCTGACAGAGAGGTACCTGTCAAAGCTGAGAGCAACCCAGGTAGATGGCATGAGAGGGCCAACCCTGAATGAGATCAGGAGAACCGACAGGGTGTTGATGGAGGAGATTTTATCTCACCTAGCCCGTGGTAATGGAACCATGAGGGGTGGGATCCTCCACTACCTGAACAACCCGGGCGAGGCCGTCTGGAAATTGCTTGATCCGCAGCTTGAGTCCATGCCTGATCAAGGGAAGGACAGGAAGTTGAAAGACACATCCAGGAAGCGGAAGCATGACTCTTCTGATGAGGGTGAGAAGAAAACCACCCCAAAGAAGAAGGACAGGCCCGCGGAGAGTACTCCGAGCAAGCCATTGGCCCCACGGATGTGCATCGTCTGCGGCACAAGGCACGAGCCCCGGTGCCCCATCCCTGATGGCTTCCGAGCAGAGGCTCGAAAGAAGAAGAGGGAAGCAAAAGCAGCAGGGAAGGGCAAGACGGGCAAAGGCAAAGGTCGTGGACGATCCGGTGGAGAAGGGGATGCGCCCAAGACGGGCTCCGCAGCAGCGGAGTAGGGACATCTCCCTCTACCCCCTAGCGACCAAGGGGAGGAGGGAAGTTTCGATTCGAACCCAAGGACCAACGCTTCTGTTAAAAACAAAGTGCTTGCGCCTTGGGATTTGTGTAGAGGTCGCGATGTTTTCACCATGAGAGGAGATTTAGATGATGACTTACTTTTATGTTCTATTTCACACTGGGCCCCCAACTGTGCTAGTTTCTCTAGGGCACGAGAGCGACCCATCCCAGGGGTGCCCAACCCACCAATTCCATTACGTTCTGACACCTTCCCAGAGGGTATCCCTTCGGTCATGGAGTCTCTGCCACCCAGCAAACGACGCAAGGTAGACGCAGACACGGATATGGCCATCCTGGCTGCGGAGAAGAGTGCAGAGGCGCACCTGAAAGGGGATTGGTTCTCAGTAGAACACCCTAAGAACTCCCTGGCAAGAAAGCTCCCATCCTGGCAACGGCTCGAAAACATGGATGGAGTGATGGTCACACCCTACCATAGTTGCATGTTCCATCCCTGCGTGCGGCGAAAGTCGCAAGTTCTTATCCATAACATTCCAGGGATGAGCAATGCTATTGGGCTGATTTGCCAGTCCGATAGGTTTTGCACTCGCACTGGTAGGCCCCATAAAAGCTGGAAACCTAGAGTTTCTGGTGGGAGGGTGATCTCTTTTGCTACAGGGGAAGAGAGGGAATACCCCGAAGGTTTCTGTCACTCTTACGCCAGAGTGGTGAAACCGTTGCTCGAAGACGAGGGAGGTAGTTTCCTAGAGGTTTTCTCGGGGCCCAACGCCCCTCTAAGTAAGGCAGTGGCATCGATAGTAGGCGAAACATTACCGGAGGAGTCCACTAGTCTAATTCCTGAGACTGGGAAAGTTATAGAATACTCAGGTTTATCGAGAGGAGTCACTCCCTCGTGTCCCAATCTCACCCCACCTAACATGGTGGAAAGGAAAGAGAACAGGAGAGAGGCAGTCGCCTCAGCCTCTCAGCCGAGCTACGGCAAAAGGCAACAACTCATCCCGGACGGCTTGAACTCCGAGTTAAAACATCTCGAGTTGGCCAAGACTCTTCGCCATCCCTTTGATGAGATGGACCCATTAAAGGAGGACCACAAAGTATCGATAAAGAACATCAGCGAAAGTCCGAGTAAGTTGATTGAGTATAGGGAACAAATGCTGACCAAGCTTAGAAGACTCAAGGCGAGTTTTGCGCGCGAGCAGGTCAAGCAGAACCGAACCGCATCTTGGACTGCCAAGAAGTTGGGTTTGCGAATCAACACTGTACTCATGGAACATCTTCAGCATGAGTATGGAGTCGAAGATGTGGAAGTTCCCTCGTTGTGTCTCAGTGGCCTAGGCATTCTTGGGAAAGCGAGCTGCTCTCCTTTCTTCGAACCATTCGAGGTGGAGCCTACCATCTCTTCCAAGTTCTACCATTCGACGCTGAGGCAGCGATCTCTACAGATGGTGGAACGCGTTCTTAGCATGGGAAGAAAATCAGACCCAGAGCTTTCTTCTGCCATACACGCTAAGACGGCCAAGGAAGTTGCAGCCGGTACTATGGGACCTCCTCTCACCTGGTCACAGGTGGAGGAACTCTTTCATCATGACTTCATGATCGTTCCCAGTTTCGGCCTGTCACAAGGGGTCGATGAGCATGGTAACCCGAAGTTTCGGAGAATAGACGATCACACGGCTTGTCTTAACAACCCTTCCGCACATCGCCTTCAAAAAGTGCCGATGGCAATGGTGGATTATGCGGCTGTCATGGCCAAAGAAGTTGCCAAAGCTTGCAACTCTCCACCCCTCCTCGCCACGGAAGACATGAAGGGAGCATACCGGCAGGTCCCGTTGTTACCGCAACATGTCCGATACTCGGTGACCGCTGTGTATAACCCCAAGGCAGACACTGTGGATTTCCACCTAATGCACGGCCAACCCTTTGGGTCAGGTCACGCTGTCCCGAACTTCGTTCGAGTATCAGAGTGGCTCTGCCGATGCTTCCGCAGGATGTTCCTGTCTGTTACAGAACACTTTTTTGACGATTTTTATACCTTGGAACCCGAGTCAACCATCCATAGTGCCATGGCTTGTCTCCAAGAGTTCTTCAAGATTCTGGGATTCACTTTAGACCCAGATAAGTCTCAACCGCCATCAACTCTGGGCGCTGTGCTAGGCGTGCTCTTCAACACTAGCCCCACCACAGACCAATACCTTTTCAAAGTTCAGCCAAAGCCCACGAGAGTTACCAACCTCGTGAGTTGCATCCAACAAGTTCTGGCATCAGATGAGCTGTCTCCAGCCCTTGCAGCCAGTATCGTTGGTAAGTTTGGTTTCCTCTGCTCAACTCTGTTTGGCAGAGTCGGTCGATGTTGCACAGGCGCTATCCGCGCCAGGCAATATCAAACTTCATCGTTCACTCATCTTACTACTAATATCCGGACTTCTTTGCAGCTGATGATTCACTTTTTACAACTTAGCCCGTACCGAGAGGTTCCTTTTTCCGCTTCCTCTCCTGTTCTCCTCTATACCGACGCCTCCGATGTCGAGTCCCGCCAACCACGCTTCGCTGTAGGCGCAGTCCTCTACGATCCCATTGATGGATCTCTGCACTATTCTGCCTCTAAGGTGGAACAGTCTACCATCAATGTTTGGGTCCCCAAAAAGTCTTATATGGGACAGCTAGAGTTACTTGCCTGCCCTTTTGCCCTCTCCACGTGGAAGAAACGCCTCCACAATCGGTCAGTCATTCTTTTTATAGACAACGATAGCGCTGCAAGCAATCTAATAAAGGGCTACAGCCCACGAATAGATAGCGCAGCTATCGTTGGGTCATTCTGGCTGCAGGCTGCTCAAATGCGTCTGCACGCCTACATCGATCGTGTTGAGTCCAAATCCAACCTAGCCGATGGGCCCTCCCGTTTTAATTTTTCTTTTCTGAATTCACTCTCTGCGATCTGGACCCGCCCTAATTTGCGCAGCCTTACTGCACCCGCCACCGACCCAACTGTCTGGTTTGGCGCGCCAGCAGCGGGGGGGGAGTAGAGGCACCCCAACCCTACAGCGGGGGGAGAGAAGTTGGGGTGTACCCTCTCCTTGGTGAGGAGGCTCTGTATTGGTTTCAGGTGAGCTTTGCGCATGGGGCTTACTACCTGATACATACCAACACTTAGCTTGGAGTGCATGGCGCCGGTTCCCAGTCCCAACGCAGTGCATGTCTTTTTCGAGGAAAAAGAAGAGATGGAGTTGACTGAAACACTAGGCGGATATCCACATGTTGTGCCAAAGGTACTACGGTGGATGTCTGTAGAAGTGAAAGTCAATGGTGCCATTTTGGCTCACAGCTCCTAACCTTCTCTCCCGCTGAGTTTCCCGCCCACACCGCCCTGGGGGGGAGAGAAGTTGGGGTGTACCCTCTCCTTGGTGAGGAGGCTCTGTATTGGTTTCAGGTGAGCTTTGCGCATGGGGCTTACTACCTGATACATACCAACACTTAGCTTGGAGTGCATGGCGCCGGTTCCCAGTCCCAACGCAGTGCATGTCTTTTTCGAGGAAAAAGAAGAGATGGAGTTGACTGAAACACTAGGCGGATATCCAATTACAAATATAAGGTTAAACAGGTTGATTAACAGTGGTGAATGCCGGCATCAGCATGACTATTGACGTTTAATCATTACCAGTGGCCACTAGTGGTTACTAATGGCGCATCATGGTATGTTTGGTGTGCCCCTGGTCCTTCACAAGCAGCTGCGTGCACCAGTTGGGCCAAGGGCGGACCAGCGACCCTGTAAGTCATGGCTGAGCGACAGCGCTTGGAAATGAATCGCTTGGGATGTTGGAAGGTGAGAAAAACTCAGCAAAGAATCACATCTCCAAAGAGAGGATCTTCTCACTATGACTCAAGGTGCAGAACCATTGGGGCAACGATAGCAACTGATAACGGTATACCGAAAACCAGTGTCACAACCAAAATCCTCTCAATTCACCAGTGACTCACCATGGTTGCGGCCATCAGTATGGGATGATCCTGGCTAAAGACTCATCATTTGTCAAGTGGTTTGCTCATGATCAGAAGTTTACAACCATTTTTGGGATGTACAGCTGGTCGCCAGGAGTAATCAGCCATCAGAAGTATCCCTGGTTTCTACCCCCCTTGGTTTCATCGCTAACTGCCACAGGTTGCGAGTCACCTCACACCTTTTCTACAGCCAGTATCGCAAGCCCATAAGGATACTGTAGATACTGTAGTGACCGTTAATCATCCTGGTTCCATCCTGGTTATGACTATCAGAATAGCCACCTATCATCATTTGTACTACAGCATATCCACATATATCAGCTAATACCGGTCGTAATAATCAGGTCTATCCGGTATATCATCATTTGGATTAGAGTAAATTCAATGCATATACCATTACTATCGGTATATCCATCCATACTAAAACCATTGGTTATGAACCGACAATGATGATACACCACCCGATGCTGATTGGGTGACCTATAGTACCCCCACGGGATATAACTCACGGGATATATCCACCAACAGTAAATCCAATGGTTATAAACCTGGGTAGAACCTGAGTAATACATCATTATGAGTGAGAACTGCTTCGGGTTACTATTGGTGGATATGGGTGTTTCTCAAACTAGTGGACCCCCCAAATCATCTGGTTTATGAACCATTTATGGTAATAAACCAACCATTTTGGGGGTCCCCTATGGCTTGAGAAACCCCTGCATCACTATAAACCCACTGGTTATATTCCCGCTGGGTATAAACCCACATGATGAGTTATAAACCTATTGGTGGTTATATTAGCCACTGATTATACATCATTATGAGTTATAGGAAAAAATTCCCTTAAACCATTTTCCAAGCGAAAAAATCCACCAATAGTAAACCCATAAACCCAATGGCAATAAACCTGAGAGCTGAGTTATATATACATCATTGTGAGTTCAAACTCCTGTGGGTTACTGTGGATATCAACCCACTGGCTCCAAGTTCCTGGGCGCTTGCCATCCGTGGCCCGCCAGGCACCGTTGGATCCCCTGAGCATGGCGACTCTGTCGCGCCGGCCGGAGGGCGATGCGCCCCAAGTTGCTGCGGGAGGCGGAGTCATCAAATCATCAGGGACAATCATTGATGATGGTTCCTTCATGTTGATGGCTGATGAATGTTCACGATCATAGTCAATCATTAGTTGTTAAATGATGGTTGATGTTGATAGTCAATGATCAATGATACCTATCCGGATGAGTGGTTCCATGGCGATTGATTAGTGGACAACTCAGCGGTTATTCATGATCAAGAATGGTTGATGATGACAGCTAATGATGATCGATGGAGCGCCCGCAATCAATAATAAACAAGCATTAGTCGTGTAGTAGTCATTTGCTACCAGTATTTTGCAAATCATCCACGATGGAGTAGAACAGCCAACTCATACGATGAGTAGAGTAGCGGGTGATTTGTCTCACATTGCTGTTCAATAGTGCAGATCTCCCATAGAAGTACGTGAAGGCAGTAAGTTGCTACACTCTGGTAAACTAACCTTTGGCTTCCCAGAGTTTCCCAGGGGTTCCCATAAATAGTAGTGATTTTCCATCGCAAGCTTAGTTCACCAGAGAGTAGTGAATCTTGAAGGGTAATGCGACTTGGTACATAGTTTGGAGTTATCATTATTCATTATTTGCTTATGATAGATATGGTTACTCAATCATCAGTAACCAACAATCATGTTTATCATTGTGAAAGGACCTTAAGTGGCTGAGGAGTATAAGAACCAACCAGCCACCTTGGAGTTTTCGATGTTCGTTTAGCAGCTATATGTGGCCCAAATCATCCCATGATTTCCCAACTTAAAATACCAAAATGGGGGAGTCTGAAAGTATCCTACCCGACGATTAGTGCCTTTCGCCAGGTCGGGTTCGAACGTTGAACAGCGCTGAGCCATCCCCCTGGGAGCGGCTGTATCAACAAGCGCAGGCTGAAGGGTGGGGCTGTGCTAAGCAGCAAGCACACTGAAGCATACTGAAGCATCAATAAACACCAGCATCGTGGAGCATCATGAAGCAAGATGTAGCAGCATGTAGTACAATTGATCATCATGGACCATTAGTATCACTAGCATTTAGAAGGCATCAAGCACTGCAAACCCACATGAAGCACATCATTAAGCATCCATCACTGACAATCCTGAACCATCCGTGACGATCATACCTATCAATCAGCATCATTGACCATCACAATCAAGGGGCGTCAAACATCCCTATAACCAAGATTAAACTCATCATCAATCTTCATTGGGCATCATTAGCTATCATTGGCCTCTATTAAGAATCTTCAAACATCATTGACCTGCATTTGCCTTTGTGAAGCAATGCTACGATGAAGATACCGCCATGATATGAAGCAATCCCCACTGGTGAGCGAGGCTTTGAAGTGTAAGGTACGGATGTCCACGCCCAATGCTGTACCCCACTCCATTGGCAGCCTCCGTTCTAGAAAGTTCCACCAGTTTTGGGATAGGTGGTAAGGGCATTGATGAAGATCCCCACGTTTGGCAACCATTTTTCCCAACTGGTGACGTTAAAGATGACCATGATTCTCCATCATGAACGATTCTTCTCGACCAGCATTAACAACAGTTATTATCAACTAACTAGTTCATCCTTATTAGTTGCCAGGTGAGGTTTGCTAAGAATAGCCCTAATGTTGGATTCATTTGTTCAGAAATCATCAACATTTGGGATCAATCACCAACTGTTTCAGGTAAATGTAAACTGAGGGGGGGACGCGTTTTTTTAATACGGATCTCCCATTAGCATTGTGTTTGACTTGTTCATACGAATCCCATCAGTACGGATCTCTCCAGTAAAACTATTGAAGATCATTACAGCCAGAAAAAACTGCTCGCGGCCAGTTGTGTGTTGACTGCCTCACCGGCGCCGTTGTTCGCTGGCAGGCAGCTCAACCAACGAAGACGGAAATCTCCAAGGAGTGGTGGCAGCTGGAGATGGGCCTGGAGATGGGCCAGCACCGAATCGACCCATGGTTGTCTACCAGCACCGTCCTGGTGCTGTAGGGA
>VSDK01029794.1:59976-73598 GCA_009767595.1 Symbiodinium kawagutii | reverse complement strand
CTGCAATGGCAGGTGCCGTGGCGGTTTGTCTCCGGGCTGCTGTGCCGTGGTGAGTTGGGGAGTTCATGGGGGTTCTTAGTGGGGGCAATGGTAGTGGTGAATGATGGTTGGTTGGTGGTTCTGAGTGGTTCATGATGCTTGTTGGTGAGTACTGAAGCGGTCAATCATGGTTGGTGGTTCTTAGTGGTTGATGTGGTTGCTGATGGTGAATGGTGGTGAAGAATTCCTCATGATGGTTGCTGAGCATGGTTGATGATCTGCTCAGAAAAATGGGGCCCCAAGTACACTTGGATTTGCGTTGTGAAACTTGCCACGTCAGAAGCCAAAGCCTCAGTTGTCCATAGCTTGGTGATGGCTGCGCCCAGGGGTACCTTTAGGGCAAGCATCAACTTTACGGTGCTGCTCCCGACCCAAAGGGAGTTCCGTGAACAGAAGAGCCTTAATTAGTCTATTTACCCAGTATACTTAATTATTTATTCTAATAAAATTCTATTTCCCTTTCTATTCTTCACTTCTGTAAAGTTCATTCTATTTCTACCCTCCCCTTTTCTTCGGGTCAAGATTCCCTTCCACCGCCATTGGAATTGTTGACGGAACTTGCAGGGACAGTTGAGAATGCAGTAACCGTATGGCTGGACGAGAGAGAAAGACCAAGCATTGGCATCTTCAACTGTGGGCCCGTGTGGATGGATACAAACTCAGATCATGTCGGTAAAACCTGGACGCTGTACCTATACTGCTACGGAACTGAAAATGCACTCAATGCACATCATAATTTATATAAAATTTGTGTGGAGCAGAGAAGCAGACAGTAGTAGCACTGGTTTTTGCGATGCAGGACACTTGTGGCCTCTGATGGGCTGGTTTCAAGGCTGAAATGGGTCCCCAACACATCAATCCAGCAATATAGCCTTTGACAGGCAGGCAGGTGGGTCCAAAAGAATGATGGTAGAATGATGGACACTGAGGGTACGCCAGGGGTGAATTGGAACCTGTTTCTGTCTATTCATCATTCAACGATCAGGGGAGTCTGTTTGTTTCCCACCATTGGCCATCATGATCATTTGCAATTGTGGTCCCAATGAACCATCTTTAACCATCAAAAAGAATTACATATGAACCATCAGTAATCATCATTACGACCGTTGGTGCCCATCATGAAATCATCAATCATGATAACCATCACTAGCCATCACTAGACATCATGAATCCATCATTTCGCCATCATGAAAGCATCATATCGCCATCATGAAACGACCATTAAACCATCATGAAACCATCATGAAACCATCATGAAACCATCATGAAACCATCATGAAACCACCATTAAACCATAGTGCGGGCTGATCTTCAACCCTCGCCACCACACCGGGCTAAGGCAACTCGGCGAAGCCTGAGCCCATGCGCTTCGGATTGCAGATGCCGACGCCTTCCAATCGCACGCGCGAGAAGGACATGGATGGCGTGGCGCAGTGGTGGAGTATATATCAACTATAGTATCAGATATGGGTCATGGGTCCACTATGGTCCACTATAGATCTCATATACTCAATTGATTATTGGAAAATAGAGTCGAATATCTATGACATGATTGAACATCATGTATACATTACATGAAGATCTCTGGCAGGATGCCTCCGAGAAGGGCGGCGACAAGGCGACACCGGCGCCATCAAAGGCGGAGATCTTGGCGGCGCTGAAAGCGGAGCAGCAGACCTTGAAGATGGAAGCGCAACGCTTGAAGCAGCGAGGAACGCGGCACGGCGCGTGCTTCCTGCTGTGCTGTGAATGGTGGGCCATGGTTGGGGAAGGAATGGTGAGAATGGGGGAGATGATGGGAGATGTCTTCCACTTGTTGGATACTTCTTGGGGTGCTGAGTCCAGGGGCGACAGGGCAACGGATCCATAGTAAGAGGGATCATCAGCATTACTTGGTGAAGATATTTGGCTGGTTTGTAGTATTTTCTGGCTCTGTCCGAGCTGTGGTGCCAGTGTGCTTTGGGCTTGGCGGTTGGCTTGACCCCCTGGGCCGCGCGGTTTCAGGTCCTTTGCCGTGCTTGCGGTTGGCATTGTTCATTGTCTCCTTGCGTTCGGGCCTGCAGCTGCCATCCTCAGGTCCGGTGACTTCTTTGGGAGTCTGGCTCCACGTGCTGAACCCCAGGTTCTGTCATGGTGCTTCGTGTGGACTCACCTTACATCGTGATCCCCGTGTTTGACCCTTTCTTGTGGCAATGGTGTGTCTGGCAGCATTGGTTGCTCCATGTTGCCGCGGCTTTGCCAGGTTGTGTGCCGTGTCTGTGCTGCGGGTTTCCCGGCGCGCCCCCGTCCCAACAGTGGCAGCCTAGCGCCATGGCGTCTGATAGCAATCCTCCTTGCTGCGCACCTGGCCCAGCTGCGGAGCTTAGTTTGGAGCGCTGCCTGGCTTTTGCGGAGCGTGGCTCACCTAGTTCTCCCAAGGTCAATGCAAGGCTGGCAGGAAGGAGGCGGAAGAAACCTTCGCAAGTTCAGAAACCTTGTTCTCGAAGTTCTCGCCCCGGGCAGAATTTTGATGACGAGCTGCTGGACCACGCCATGCAAGTGTTTTCCAGCGAGACTGACTCCGAGTTGCAGGTGGACTGGAATTCTTCTGGCCCTGGCTTTGTTTGCAGTGCTGGTCAGCTGCGCCAGCAAGAGTGCCCTCAGACATACGGGTCGGGCGAGCGAGTCGTTCTCAAGGGCCTCAACATGGCCCGCATGAACGGGGAGATTGGCACCGTGACTGCACTCCTTGCAACTGGTCGCTGCGGTGTGCTTTTGTCTGGCGGCAATCGGATTGCGGTTAGGCCAGGCAATCTTGAGCCATTTCCTGGCGGTCAACAGGACGATGAGCTCATGGGGCATCATGCTTCCGATGGTGAATGCACGTTTCGGCTCGGTTGCTGTGTGCAGCTGATTGGCCTCGGCGATGGCAGCCTAAACGGCTTGGAGGGAATCATAGTCACCAACAGGACGGCAAGTCACAGGTATGGAGTTCAGCTTCCCAATGGCCGGCGCGTCTCCGTCCGGGTTCGGAATCTGCGTTTGGTTGATGAGTCGCTGACTCTGAAGAGATGAGGTCTGAGCCGGCTGTTCTTTTGCTGCTGGGCTGGCGCAACGCCGTTGGCTCGGCGCAATGACTGTGCATTGGGCCGCGCAGTGCCCCGGTGCCTGCGCTTTTGCCCTCATTTGTAGCTAGCTGCCACGGCGCAGCGTGTTCGGTTGCTGGCAGACTGATTGCCGCTGGCTGTGTCCGCCTTTGACCGTTAATTTGTAATTAGTGGTCTCATAGCACAGCTAAACGGCTCGGCTATGACACCGGTCTCAGACGTGAGACGAATGTGCGAGAGAGATGTAGTTTGAATCCATGGCGGTAACGTCAAGTAGGGCACAACATGGCTCTTGTTGGGCTGAGGGGTGCCACATGTTGCCACTGATAGCTCCAAACACCTCCAAACTGATCAATATGAGGCATTTAACTGGCTGGCGCATGGTCGTGGGCCGGCTCAACCTCCGAAAAATGACGAAGAATAGATAGGATGTGACACAGAATGATATAGAATAATCTTTGTTGGGATGGGCGTCTACCCTTCTCGTGTGATGGTCGGGCTTTGCTTTTGGACCCTGGCCTTTTTCTGGCAGGCTCACAGCAGCCCCCAATATTGCTGGACAGCGTTTTTTTTTACCCATCCTTACGTAGGTGATTTGTGTTGAGTACTGCATAGAGCAGCTGTTACTTGCATGGAAGTATCTACACCCATCATCACGGTATGGGTCATAGCCATCACCGCAGCGTCAGCAAACATCCGAACAAAATGTATTTGGCTCAGTGTTGGGATCAACCAGGGATGTGGTCTTGAACTGCAACCATCGGATTGCATTCTGAAAAAGGTCTCACTCTTGACCGGCCAGCGAATGCAGGACCGTTGTCTCCAAAGAAAAGTGGCGACGCCAAGAAAAGCGACCCAATGCCCGCAGAAACTGCAGCCGAGCCAGTGGAAGAGAAGGAGGAGAAGGAGGATTCAGCTGACAAACCTTTGCTTTCTTCCAAGAAAGGCAAAGAAGCTAAGGAAGCCTTGCAAAGCGTCCTGACAGCAGCAAGAACCGAAGCCACGAAAAAGCTGCAAGAATCTGCAGAAAAGTCGTCGTCTCCCAAGGGCAAAGATAGCCCGAGGAGCGTAACACGATCTACGAAGCAGGTGGCTCCAAGCCAGAAGCCAGCATTGAACAAAGGTAGAGACGCTTCCAGAAGTGCAACCCCAGTGAGGATGGCTGCTAGGGCCAAAGCAGCAGCAAGGACACCATCTCCCAAGGAAGCAACTTCCAGAAGTGTCACGCCCAAGAAGCTGAACTTCACACCGGCAGAGAGACGGGCGGGCTCGCCGGGCCAGCGTAGGAGCGATTGGTTTGCATGGGCAGATGAGGTCATGGGAGGTAGATATCTTAGTAAAGCGTCATCAGGTTGATTAGCCATGAATTGCTGGTGTTTTGCGATCAGGTCGGGGTGGCTTCACTATGGTTTTGGATTTGCCATGTTTTTTTTTCTTGGCTTCTTCGGCAGTTCTGTGATGTTCTGTGTGAAAAGCGGCCCAGAAGAGATTGCGGGTCCTGTGAAAAGATGCTACCCGGGTCCTTATGACTGCAGCTGCTGGGAATGCTGGTTACAGCACTTGTGCCTGCCTGCTGGAGGACCCCTTCACCGAGCCAGAGAAGCACTGCAGCGCAGGCTGCTTGGCAAAGTTCAGAGGAAGCTGATGGAAGCTTCGAAGTTCATAGGAAATTGGGCGGTGGATCTACGGAGTGTTGGTGAATTGGATGGGACTACGGAGTGGATGTGTTGGTCTGTAAGGATATCAGTGTTTGTTCATGGCTGTTCATGGCTCAATGTTCATTGTTGGTTCTTGCGGCCGAGGCTTGGAAGAACTTGGCGAAAGCACCCCAAGCGACCCAGCTGCATGGGCAAGCACCGACCCCCTGAGGGGTGCTGATATTGCTACTGTGTGGGCCATATGGGTCACAACCCACCATCCAAACGGGGTAGGTGAACATCTCAACAGACACTAGTTACTAGTTTGGTCATTTATGGTTAAGCCAGGCCAATATGTCGTAGTCGAAGCGTTTTCTTGTTTCTCAACTTGTGACAGTTGTTGCCCTGAGCCTCGCTGTACTTACATCACTCGTTCTTTTAAGATGCTGTTCCTGGCTATGTCAAGAGGAGGGCGTGATGACAGAAAGAAACACTTACACTGTTGTCGCCGGCAGGGCTAAATTCCATAAACGATCACTTCAATAGTAGATCATAGTAGTAGGGCATGTAATTTATTTACCTTTTATATAGATCATCGGTTGGAGGGGCACTTCCTTTTCTGCTGTGGTCAGTTGAAAATGATCCTAAAGATTGCCACTCATGGCGTTTCTGAAGCAGCTATGCCCAGATGTTGTGTGGTTAGACTATCATACACCTTATGTGTTACGCCATATCATTCCTTGCCATGGATGTTCAGTGTTGTTCAGCTCGATGTTCCAAATCAAGTTTTGTCTTGAGAGCATGGCGGGGTTGCTCCCTTAAGAAACTGAAGCAGTGACCAACAGAATCCCTAGGAATGCATTGGACTCCTGTGGATCATAGTGACAATAGGAGTTCTATTCTGTGGTTGGTCACCAGCAACTGCCCGGAGACATGGACCATACACCCCCACGATGTTTTCTATGTGCAGCAGAAGGTCCTAAGATGTTTATACAGAAGTTTTTCACGCCAGCATCTACAACTCATGGACTTTTCATTGCCAGCAGCACCGGAAGGGCCGCGGACCCCAGGCGAAGCCTACTTCGACGGCCTCGAAGTTCCAACAGCTCGGGGAAAAGCTTCGGAGATCCAAAAGTCCAACGCCGAAGCAGCACAGTGTTTCTCCACTTCAGGCATCCAGAGGAGCACAGTCCAAGAGTCCAAGCAGAGCACAGTCCAAGAGTCCAAGCAGAGCGCAGGCCCGGAGCCAAGCTTCTCCCAGATGTTCTGCAGTGTTGAGAATCACCTGCACATGTGATCGATATCAATCGCATCTGTGTACTCTCATCTTTGGATGTCCTCTTTAAATCTATTTGACTGTTTGACTTCATTGTTTTCGATCTTTTAAGTGTTTATTGTTACAGTAACATTTATTGTTTGTCAATGTTTAACTGTTTAACATGAAATTGACACCCTGGCCACCTTGTTTTACTCTTCCCCGCCCAGGCACCCAGCAAAGCGACGCCCAGGCGAGCTGCCAGTGAGAGGAAGGCGGGGCACTGCCAGGGTCTGTAGGGGGTCACTGGTACCTTGAGAATCGGCCAGTCGTAAGCCAGGCAATATTGGATGTAGCTGGTTATCATAGCTCATCATTTTAGCTAATAATCATAGCCAATGATCATAGCTAATTCACAGTATTTCCAACAATTGTAGCTAATACCAAACATTCCCAAGTATGGCTCTGATCAGCCAAGCATAACGATAATTGCTATGATATTCATGCGTGGTTGACAGCAGGTAATGATGGTTGATCAGTACCAGCTCCAATGCAGACCCCATGGGAGTGGTTTGTTGTGTTGGTCAACGTGCTTCTACCAAGGAAACCAGGTGACCTCTCTCCTAGAGGGTTGGCGTTGAAGGGCATGTTTTGGCAGTTTCACAGATCCTTGCTGTCGAGACTACATGTTGATGCTTGGTACCCTTTTTGTCACACCTTGTGACTACAAGGTGGTTCGATTAGGCTTGACTTTCAACTACCTGCTATATAAGGCTACAATTATATGCGCAAGTGAGGGCCGACCCGTACCATTGTGACGCAGCCTTCTTAAGTTCAAAGTTCAGAAGAAAAACTTATAATACCATGATTTTGCACGGCATTAGCCCATTTGTGAAAGAAGAGCCCGAGCTTTGAACCTGTATCGTTGGATGCTTTCAAACGCGCACTCTTGGAACCTGTGACAGGTAGAATTCAACCATATTCAACCAATCCGGAGATGGCTGTTGATTGATTCCGAATGCTCTTATGAACAGTTGGTGCAAAAGATGTCAGTCTATACTGCTTGCTAGGCAACATATCCATAAATACTTGGCAGATTTCCATATTCCTGCATTTTCTGTTCACGTACAAAGCTGTGCTTGGAAACCATACTGTCAGTGAATCATCAACAATGAATGTGTAAACATATGACATGATATGACACATGGTTGTGGCAACACGCTGGCTTCCGTGTATTCACACCCATTTGTTCTGAGCATTTCTGATGGTCCCCTGGTAGTTCGCCACGTCCAGGTTACGCCGACGAGATCTCAAGCCGTTCCTCAGATCTTCGATCGTTTGCACCAAGAACACGCCCATCGAATGTGGATCCTGGAGGACCAAACCCCGAGCGGCACGAGCCATTGATGACTGGGTATCATTATTCTTGGGGGGTTTTCTTGGGGGTGGTTAGGCAAACATGAGCCTGAAACCTGTGTCCCTTGGTATGATCAGATATCCAAGCATCAAAAGGGAGCGTCAATCTGCTACTTTTGGATAACTACCTGGTCAAGGGACTTCAAGGGATCGGTGTGCCCACGTAGAGGTGCAAACACGACGAGAATACTTTACCGGTTCGAGTTTCCTGGAGGAAATCAGGGAGTATCTCGGGTTGTTGTTGAGAAGGGAACCAGGTTGAAGTATAAGCGGATCATGTTGAGCCGGCGGGGATGGTGCGCTCAACTTTAGTATCAGATCTGAGGTTTCACTTAGCAGGAAAGTATCCGCATTGTGAAGCACTTGCGAGTTCAACCTCCTGATTTTCTCGCAAATTGCGTCCGTAAGGTGCTTGAAATGTTCCATCCAGAAGCCTTGTGATTTTCAGTGGTGCAGCTTTTTGGGATACCGAATGATTCCATCTTCGAGGTGGTTGAAGTGTATTTCCATGCATATAATTTGCATGAATGTTCTCCTAGGAAGAATCTAGGGCTACCAATCCCAACTGTCAACTTGTAGGAGAATCCAGGTCTTATGAACCTATATGTTGGTTCTTGGTATCACAAACCATAATCACCCATGATTGGTCATAAAGGTTCCCGTTGACTAGCCACCAGAACAGCATGGGTACGGGATGGTATTTTTGCCTGCGTGGCTCACACAAAAGAAAGCAGCAACACTTGGAGTCAGAGGGCAATTGCAATCGCCTCTTCAAGCGTTTTCTATTTGAACCAAGCATGCTGCATCGCATGTGATTAAGTCTGAGAGTTGACAGCATGTTTATTGGGCTTTAAAACCATTGAAATGCTACTGACATGCATGTTGATCACATGCATAATCATGCACAACCTGGGTTTAACAGTTCACCAGGGGTATCCAAGGTTAGTGTCCGTGGTTGGTTGGGTGCATGGAGATGTATCCTTCATGTTGATATCATCCAAAGGTCGCTGATAAGCTTTACGATTCATGACCACCTTGTTGAACACCTGTCGCTTGTCAACCACCTGAAGGTCATTTATGAGCCACCCAGCAGCTTACAAACCACCATTGGCATCAAAAACCATCGTTTTTAACAGAGTATAAAGTTATCTAATTAAGTTATAACCATTCATAACCCCTATTTTGGATGATTTTGGAAGCTCAAAGCCTATCCTTTTTCGGGGCCCAACTGGGGGTCTTTCACCGCGCCGCTGCGGGAGGAGCGTCAAGCTGTGGCCAAAGAGACAGAGCAACGAGTGGCGCGAGCACTTCAGGAGCGAACGGTGCCTGGGAGCAACGGTGGGGGACACACGAGGCACCGGTGAGTGAGTCAAGCAGCTGCTCCACGCTGGAACAATACCAGAAATGCCCATAGAAGCCCATGGAAAGCCGATCAGGTTGTATCCATGAATGGTTGTAGTTGTGGTTATAGCCACTATCCGTAAATTAAGAGTTGGGTGTAGTTGTGGTGCAATTTTGCATAGTGGTTGTAACGACGATAATGTTGGCTCACTAGGTGGTTGATCATGATAATGATGTACAATAGAGGAGTTCTGATGAAGTAGTAGTTGAGAATGTTTGATTGTTGATGCTCAATTTAGTGATGGTCAATGGGAGATCCAGTTCCCAATAAACTACCTCATTCTTTTCAAAAAGCAGCTTGTGATTGACCTCCAAATGTGGTTCAGATTATTGGTGTGGGTCCAAGAGGCACATTTGCGTGGATCCGTGAGCGTCCAGCAATTTTGGGATGTGCAATAGGGGATGTTGCAGGTCCAATGTTGATGCTGGACAGAACCAACTCAGAGAAGGGCCACTAATGATGTCCTGGGATGGTCGGGAATCGTTGGAAAGCCTTCGAATTGGTGAAGAAAACATGGGTTTCCAATGTAGATTTTCCTATCAACCAACCCAGTTTAGCCAGCATGCTGGGCACCAAGGAATTTCTTAAGTTGTTTTCGACTAGAACACCCGCAGGGTACTCCATAAACTTGAGATTTTGACGGTAGACTCGTGCTAGAGCCAATTGATGCTGACCGTAGTATAAGAACCCTAAGATTGGTAGTTTCCCCTTGTTAAAACCTGTTGGTTGTATGATTGGGGGATGTCCTCAATTGAGCGAACACCTGCATCCCTCGACAAATTTAATATCTTATGTCTTCATTGTTGCTTATTACCCTGTATCATTAACCATTGGCCACCATGATTCAATGATCCACTATGCCAATTCATAGGTCATATCCAACTATTCTGTCAAAGAAGTTCCATCGTGTTCAATCTATCTAGAAAGTCATTTCAAAATCCAAACCACTCATGAACGGAATCAACTATTCATCCACCATTGACCCAACTCACTAAGAAAACCCATTCACGTGCCGATTCCACAGCCACCCATTCACCATCAACCGACCACTGCCTTCCGCCAACCAACTTACAGAAAGCCACCACACCAATCCCACCCACAATGAAAAAACAACCAACCATCAATCCCACCAAAACAAAAATCAGCAAGCGCTCACCAAGCTCATGAACCATTCATTCACCAAGTCACCAACCATTCACCAACCATTCACCAACCATTCACCAAGCAGCACCATCCACCTGGACATGCGCGCTGCGCTGCGTCGTAAGGTCACCGTGGGCTCCGCCGCGGAGGCGCGCGCCGCGGGGCGGCGGCTCTACGACGAGGCCCAGCGCAGCCGGCAGCGCCTGGAGCAGAAGCGGCAGCAGAAAAACGACGTCGACGAAGCCCAAAACCGCAGAGAAACTCGGAGCAAAAAGAAGTGAAGGAAACTTCTTAGTAACAACTTCTTAGTAACCAATTAAACATCTTCAACTAGTTGGACATAGTTGGACCACTTCTTAGCAACCAATTGAGGAAACTAGTTGGTTACTTTGCCAGTTGAAAGAATTCCTTAATGAACAATAGTGATGTGAACAACATCCTTAATGATGGTGAACAACAGTGATGGTGAAGCAGCTTCCGAATGGTGAACCGCAACGGATGGTGAGCACCAATAGGGGATACTCCATAGTGAACATTGATGAACTAGTAACCGAGTATATTAGTGCTAGATTAATGGTAATAGTGAAGTAACAAGAAGGGAGGTTGATGGATGATGATCAACTAGCGGTAAATTGTTATGGTTAACTACAGGGGATACCAAGGAACACTAGGGTCATGGTTCATGTTCATGGGGATGCTGCTTCACCACCATTCACATCCGCCAATCAACCGTTAAGGAGGTGATTGGTTGTGAGGGCTAAACAGGCGGAAAGTAGTTATAGTGCATGTCACATCATCATCATCATCATCATCATCATCATCATCATCATCATCATCATCATATACCTATGTGTGCATATCTAGAACCATTAGTACGGAACGCATTGATTTCCTCCCTGCTCACGGCGCCCATGCAGGTACTCAGCATTTTTTTGAAATCCACCGTTGATGGTGGAGCGACTGATGAAAAGGTGACAGGTTGACGATCGGTCGATGGCCCAAGGTTTGCTCGCTGCCAATTAGCCCAGAAAACACCGTCACCTTGGATCAAATCACCAAATAGGTTTAACATTTTCCTCGTTCCTATGAAATGTACTTGGTGACAAGGCAATGATGACAATTTTATTGATTCCAAATTGTGTCTTAAGAATGACCGATTCTGTTTGCTGATCATTCTATGAAAACTCTCGGGCAGATTTGGCGAGTGCCCATGCCCAGAACCATCACACAGTCTACAATCCCATGATCTTCCTGCTTTAGGATTGTGGATTTTGGCATTTGATCCCATAATCTGCCATCCCATCATCCGATATCCATCCCATCTCCCGTTCTTCCAAGTTTTGTCCAGATCTGAGCCAACCGCTTAGGCGGGTTCTAACCAAAAACTCCATCTATGCAGCGACTCTGAACCCCGCTGGGAGCAGCTGTATGCGTGTGCCAACCAAAAACAGCAGCGCTTGGCAGAGAGACGTCTACTCCAAGAGTTGGAGGAAGAAGAATGGATGAACTCCCATGATCTTCACCGAGGACTAGAGGAGGACTACGGACCCGTTGCCTACGAACGTTTGTACCAGGATGCCTTGCAACGTGGGGAACGGCTCTTTGTCAAAGAACAGCGGAAACTGCAAGAAGAGAGCAAGCAGCTTTCTCAAGGACGTGATTGAGGGTTCAGGAGTGAAGGTTGGAAGGAATATTCATTAATTAACAACTATCAGGATCCATGCAGCGAAAATTGCATCATTCATCATCATTCATCAAAATCATAATTAGGGATATAACTAGCGAAACGAGCGGACACAGCCAAGAATCAACTTTCTAAAACAAGGAAAGGTTCCATACAGCTTTCAAAAAGGATAAAAACCGACACGTTATACAGTAGTTTCTTGCGGTGTAGTTTCTTGTGGAAAATATGTTTCAAGTATGGCTACGGGTTGTATGACTCAACTACTCAGAAGCGATCATGTTTAATAGGTGAAACACCAAAATAAATCAGAGACTGCTGATCAATCTGCATGGTTTATAAACATGCTTCAAAATCCACATCTTTAAAAAACCTGCTTCAAACATAGACTCCCAGCAGCTCCTCATAGGATGTGTTCATCAGATGACTTTGGGCTCCGACTTCGCCTCGCGCATCGCCGAGCAGCGCTCGCAGTTTCTCTTCGAGGACGCACGGCAGCGGAAGGAACGACGGGAGACGAAGCTGGAGCTCGAGGAGCAGCTGCGCCGGGAGCGTAGCGAGCGCCAGCGCTCGACACCGAAGATGGGAGCTGCGAAAGCGCCGAGTCGATCGCCCAAAAATCTCAAGGGTGAAATGCCCAGTGAGGTGCCTCCAATGGTGCAACCTCCAAGACCCAATATGTTTGAAGTGCTGAGACCCGAAAGTCCCGGTGCTCGGAAGCTCTTGCAACAAGCATCGCGAAACAAGATGCAATCGACCGTGATGTCGCAGATGTTAATGTCTCGGGTCGTTCAAGCATTTGGATCACCCATGCCGTGAACGGCTCATGATTCAGTAGCTATTGACAAAGCCGTGGTTGCAATTTCTGGTAGATGTCTTCTAATTCTTATTTGGACTTCTATTGAAAGACCAGGAACACCGATTCACATAGATTACTCATAGATCTTCAGCGGAAGACATTTTCTGGACATTGCAATTCGCTTTTTCAACCTCGCCTAAGGCGACTTCTTGTACATAGAACACATAAGCACAAATGGATAACATTCAAAGACCCAACAAAACATAAAAGCATATAAAAAGAAAACATGTGATTTCCTTAATAATAAAATACCTTACCACAAGGAGACCATTACGAAAGCTAGCCGACAAACGAAACCAAGTTAAACTTTACAAATAAAATAATATGTTTATAATATAAATTTAGAAAAATATGGGGTGATAATAACTATAAAAAATCTAATAAAATATTTTTTAAATAAATATTAAATATATTATATAATAATTATAATTATATATTATAAGATAATTTAAAAATTATATATTTTATTTTTATAATATAATTTTAATAATATTTATAATCTATAAATAAATAAATATAAATTAATATTTTTAAAATATTGCTATAAAAAATTATAGAGAAATTCCGAATTATGGATTTAAATTGAATTTGAGAAAAAAAAATATTGGAGAATAGGAGAGTAGAGAAGAGAAGAGTTGAGAGGAGAAGAGAAGAGTAGAGAAGAGAAGAGTAGAGAAGAGAAGGGTAGAGAAGAGAAGAGTAGAGAAGAGAAGAATAGAGAAGAGAAGAGTAGAAAAGAGAAGAGAAGATAAAATAGAGAAGAGAGTGGGAGAGTAGAAAAATAAAAAAAAATAGAATAAAGAATAGGAAAATATAGGAAAATAAAGGAAAAGAAATTAGAAAAAAAAAATTAAAAAAAATAAAATAATAAATAGAATATATATATATATATAAATAATATATAAAAAAAATAAAAAAATATTTAATAAAATAAGATATAATATAATATATTAAATTAATTTAATATATATAGATATATTATATAAATTTAGAAAATATTTTATTATATATAAATTTTAAATTTAAATTTTAAATAATTTTAATTAGAAAATATATATTTTTTAAAATATAAAAATTAAAAATATAAGAAAATATATATATTTA
>VSDK01029794.1:24725-57544 GCA_009767595.1 Symbiodinium kawagutii | reverse complement strand
TTTTTTTTAAATAAAAATATAGGTATAAGTTTAAATATAAAAAATTATATTTAAAAAAAAATATTAAACATAATAAAATTATTTTATTGTTTTTTTCTTCTTATAATATAAATATATAATTTTATTTATATAATTTAATTTTTAAAAAATAATAAATAAATATTAAAAATTAACACCCAAAATTTACCGAATCTCAGATATTTATATCTTAATAAAATATTATAATTTTTAAATTAAAATATATAATAGGATTATAAATTCTTAAATTATAGGTTTAAAAAGTAATCGGTCGGGTTATTTATTAAATATAAAACTATAACCCTATTAATTATATAAATATTAAATTTATTTTTTAATAATTATATAATTTTAAATTATATATAAAATTTAAATATTTTAATATATTAAAAAATTTAATTTTTAAGGTTAAGAGCCTTCTAGGCCAACCGCAGCCCAACCCAGATAATCCGACGATTTGGGCATCCGAGTCCTGGAAAAGCCGGAAGGACCGTCTCCCAAACGCGCAAAGATTGGCAGTCTTTCATCATCTGCGCGGATTGGAAGTTGGTCAGCTTCTCCAAAAACGATGTGCCACCAGTCAGCCACCGCGCTTGACAGCAAGCTTTGGGAGGTACAATCGGGCGGTGGTTGGTTGAAAGCGTGGATCAATGATTCCAGCCGTTCCTTGGACTCCTGCAGCCGTGCCGAACTCACCAGAAAGCGAGGCCCTTCATAGCCAAGGGGATAGGTCTGAATCTTCAGCACTTCACTTCGGATGAGGCTTTTTTGACATGCGTTCAGCGAGACCGGGGGCGATCGCGTCGTTCCCAAGGCCATGTAGTCCACCGAAAGGGTCTTACTGGCGATACTTCGGAACACCAAAGTATACAGGTGCTGTTCAGCTTCCAAAGGGGAAGCCGAAGGCAGGAACAACAAAAATCTCGGCAAGTGGTTGCCACTGTATCTCGTTATGTGTCTCAATACGCTTTGCGATTCACAGTTGGAGCCTGACCCCATCTCACCCTCAAGGGTCTCGCGAATTAAGTTGCCAGAAAGCGCATCTTGCAGCTTCGTGGTTCCACCATCTCGTTGCCCACAAGTCTCGTACAAATGGATGACAAGGTCACTGACTTTGCTGAGGCTTTGCTCAAAGTCCACGTCTGCAACTAGAGGCACCAACCAATCTAAGTTCTCTGAACATCGGCACATTGCAATTTGAATCTCCGGTTGACCGGTCGATTTGGCAACGGCATCAGCGGTGAAATAGGTCTCCTTACACTGTTTTCGAAGGCTCCAGAGAAAGAACTCAAGTTTCGAGTTTCGAAGGCTCACAAAATTCTTTGACTCAGCTGCATTCTGCCAACCCCATTGCAGCCGTCTATAATCATCATATGACCTCTTCCCAACGGTGATGCCCAACCAGCCACGGAAGAACCAACAAGTCACAATTCTACCCCCAGCCAGTGAGATTAGTTGTTCATACCAATCGGGAAAACTAAATCAAACAGCTTCAAAATGCAAAACCTGAACACCTGGTCAGCAGCCGTCATCCATCAAACATCCTCATCAATCCACATCAACATCAACATCAATTCCTACCAATCAATATTCAATAGCATCATCCTTACCCTCCTCATCATCATCCACTTTCAATCATCACCCATCAATATCCACATCAAACATCCTCATCATCCTCATGACTCAACAACAGCATCGCCCCTCAGCTTGGACGCCCCTCCCGGGCTCCTGAAAGCGCAGCACCGCCTGCTGCAGGGGCCAGGTGCGGCTCAGCGCGCTCAGCACCTCGCGGTCCATGCGCCGCTCGTGGTCCATGGCCTGCGCCATCAGCAGCAGCGACTCGCCGTCCTTCGAAGCGCCGTCCAAATACAGCAGCGCCTCCGCGTAGAGCAGGTTGGCCTCGGGAGGAAGCAGGAACGGAGCGGTGGGGCAGGGTGTGGGGCGTGGGGCGGGGCAGGGCCGTAAGGGGCGAGCGTTAAGGAACAGGGCGAACGCGGAAGGAACAACTCGATGGTTGGAGCAACTTGGAGGAACTGAGGCTTGGGAGCAACGTGCTCAGTTTTGTTGGATATTGTTGGTATGGAAACTAAAGGATAGAGGAGGTTGAGAAGGATTCAAAATGGGTGATGATGGCTTGAAAAGGGGACGATGACCAAAAGCGTGAGACCATTTTAGCAAAAACAAAGATCTCAAGCAACCAATCCACCACCCTGAAATAAGCTAAATAGATGCATGCTATAAACTGATCAAGTCCTAGGTGCCACTAGGCGTATTGAATCACAACGACGTGCCGCGAACCAGGTGCAATCAAGAGGAATCTGCAAAGTCTTTGGGTAAAACCACTTCGAAGCAAAACAGTGTTGAACAAGAAATGAAAGGTCCAGAGCTGCGGAACATTATGGGACACTCATTGCTCGAGCATCCTCAAGCAACCCACTAGGTCAACCCAGCCCAACTGAGTACCAGGGGCAACCATAATCCCAACCACCCATGATCATGACTTTTGGCCCACAGGCGGCAAGCCTTTACCACGGATCTTTTCCCAGGGACCCATGGTGGTGGAAACAGTAAACGCAAACACTCTCAAGCACCTGAGGTAATGAAATCTGAGTGGAGAAGCAACCAAGACTGGTAACCTCAGTGCAGCCTGCTAGAGCATAGGCAAACAGGGAAGATATGTCAAGTGAACCAAGTGAAGCGACTGAGCCAAGTGAGCCAAGTGAACCAAGTGAACCAAGTGAACCAAGTGAGCCAAGTGAACCAAGTGAGCCAAGTGAGCCAAGCGACCAAAATCTGCATGGGTGGACATTCTGAAAGCGTCCGGGATTGGAAGCTTTCAGATGATGTCAATAGCCACATGGCCTCTTCCAGGGGTGGACGTCCTCCTGTCCCAACAGCGCACGGAGGCAAGGTTGTTGGCTGCCGACTGGGCGAAGTCAAGGAGGGGTTGCGCATGAGTTCTAAAGGTTTAAGATCTACACATCCCGATGAAGGTCCAAACTTCCAAATCACACCTACATCTGTGCATCGGCATGATTTGCACTGTGAGCATAACTAATTACCTTCACAAACACACAATTTGAATGGGACATAGACAAGTAGAATAGTTCCCAGGTCCCATTTACATTCCCGTTACACCTTCCTACACTGCAGCACGCCCCAAAAGCACCCCAGCACTTTAGCTCCTCATGCCCTTCCAGCCACACCATGCCACACCTATGATTGGTTCAGGGGATGGCTCAGTGCCGTCCTTCCAGGTAGTGCTTCAGCACCAGCCGTTGGAAGTCGGATCCCGTCAAGCGGAAGTCTTGGTTGCACCGCCCAGCCTGGCGATCAGTGGGTGGCCCTGCCAAGGAATCACAGGGCCCACCTGAGGACCTGAGGTCACAGGTTGAGTCACCCCCGCCGTAAAATGGATCCTCCATTCAAATGACAGATGCTTTTAGTACAGAATACCCCGGGCCCAATCATCAATGGTCATCATCATCATCATCATCATCATCATCATCATCATCATCATCATCATCATCACCACCATCATCATCACCAACAACATCATCATCATCACCACCATCATCATCATCATCACCACCAACAACATCATCATCATCATCAACATCAAGATCATCATCATCATCAACATCATCATCATCATCAACATCATCATCATCATCATCATCATCATCATCATCAGGAACCCCATCCTCATCATGCACCATTCCATTCTTCCCTGGAACTCCTGACATGCCCCAAGTCCCAACACGTGTTCCAACAATCAGCCTTGCTGCCTGGCCTCCATCTCCTTCTGAGCAGCTTCGGGTCCCAGGTTGCTGTCGCAAATGACGTAGCCCACCTTGTAGGTGAAGTAGCACCTGGCGACGGCTCCCAGCTTGGAACAAGTGGAGGTGCTCTGCGCGATGTTTTTCGTTCTTGCTGGAAGCTACACAGGTCCCAAGACTCAAACCAGGGAAACATGAGGAAATAAGCATCTTTTGCTTCACAATCTATTGCTTCTATAGTGTTTGCAATCAGATCTGCTTCCTTCACTTTGGGGTAGCAAAGGCTCATGAGCCCCTGGTGACAAAATCGTACAGCAGCAGATTCCGCTCTGAGGTACGCGTTGGCCAGTTCATTCTTGTCCGGAAGGTTGCGAGACACTGCACACAGCAGGAGTGCAAACCCCACGCACCATTGCATGCCGAGCGAAGCCAAGGAACCCTTTGGATTGATCTGACATGACCTGACTATCATGGAACTGTTTCATTGACCCGTAATAGGGTGGAAATCAACAAATATCCAGGCAGCATCACCAGCAGCCCCTGCGTTGTGACCTAGTCTTGAATTGTGTATCCGCCTAATCATTTTGTCAAGTGGCAGCCTGGTGGTGGTGACAAAGTGATACTAACCTGGTACCTTAACCATCTTCCCAGCATTTCCAGCGCAACTGTTTGCCTTAACTACTTTTTGTGAACCGTGAAGAAGTTGACTGTCTTGTGACTTCTATGGCACTAGTGAGGAATAATGAGAATCCCATCGCTGGATCTAGTGAGGTGGGCCAGGTGTATTTTTGCATCTCCTGCGTCTTTGGGAACCTGAATGTGCCAATGCATGGCGGCACCCCAACCATCAACCACCCAACCATGCCTATCCACATTTTGGCTGGGAACCACCGTATAAATCAACGCTTTTGACGTATCTACAGCCTTTAAACAACTTGAAAGCATCCATGTGATCTTTCTGAAGCTATTCTACCAGCACTTCCAGCTGCGCAAATCAACGCGGTCAAAAAGTTGGGCTGAAAAGGCATCCAAACTTCACACAGATGATCCAATGGACCGCATACCATTTGGATCCATGTAGCATCACTCAAAGGTCAACAGAAACAGCGAACATAGCAACCATCCAACCAACGATTATCAACCACTACGTGTGCTAATCATTCATCACCTGCCAACATCAAACCAACAGTAAACAAGATGAACCCACCAACACCGATGATCAAACGACATCAACCCACCAGTCATGCAGCCAACCGATCCACCGGGGCGTGGGTCCATTGGCAGCGGCCCCATTTTTCACCGCCGTTGCAAGTGTCGAGGCGCGTCCCTCTGGACGTTGCCCAATAGGCTCGCTGCACGGGCAGGGATTCCGAACCTGAAGCACGGGTAGGGCACGGCCAACCAACAAGACACGAAGGAAACATGTGCAACACCACTCCATGGGTTGGCTGATGGGAAAATCTGCAGAAAACCCTTGTTTTTACATTTTTAAACCAGCAATTGCAGAATTCTCCTGTAGATATTCCCATCATGCCTGGGAAACACGGGCACTCCCACAACCATTTACTCCCCATGGATTACACGGTATCAAACTCCCTGCCGCACCTCTGAGACGAGTCAACTGCAACGCCAATGGTGGTGACCTCCAAAGAGCGGCCAACCTTCAAACGGCCATTCCTTCCAGTTCCTTCCCACACATCCATGAACATCAACCATCAGTAAGTATCCATTATCAATCATGATTTGCCATCCAAAACATATTCGAGTGTTAACCTCTTCTTCACAACCCCCACAAACAATTACTGATCCAGGATGAATATACCCCTGACTTGTCGACGAACGGGGTAAACCCTGTAAAGTCATGTCAGCTGCTACCACAATGCTACCATCCAACTAAGAAACCTACCATTTCACCATCATTAACCCTCCTATCACTGGCCATGAGTTAGCAATTTGTCGCATTGAACCAACCATTGATTCATCCAAGGTGAACATGCATCACCCAGTTCGCCTCGGGCCCCAAAAGTCGTTCGCACTCCTGGGCTTCCGAGAAAAATCTGGAGGCTCCAGCCTCACGGCAGGGCTGCTTTGATCGTTGACCAACTGCAGGGGCTTCTTGTCCATGAAGAAAATGGTCAGGCCTATGCTTAGGTTAGTTAGTTTAACATTGGTTTAACGGGAATCATTCATGGTCCATGGGTGACTCTTGTAAGCTGGTCAGCCAGTGGTGAATTAAACATGAGTTCTCATGAGTGAATTGTTAGGTGATGGTTGGTAATGGTGCTAAGTAACTAATTAATGGGAAAACCATCAACAAGCTGATGCTATCGGGTGGAACCGCGTAGGACTGTGTTTCACCGCCTGGGATATGAAGGTGCTTGTGGAAATGGTCGAACGGTCAAGGTGGCAGGAAAACCAGTGAGTCCAAAATGTGCCAACCGTCTTGGCAGCTGAGGTCTTAACCCAATGCCCTTGTCGTTCCAGCGCGCTCGCAACAGAATTCAAAGAGATCGCATCTGGCTGCAAGTCGCACCTTGCGAGCCGATTGCTTGGCACAAGCAAGGCTGACTTTGGAGGGCGTAGGGCGTATGGTCTTCCGGCCAATGACTTTACTGTAAGGTTTCTTACCTACGAATCAAGGGGTCAGTAGATATGAATCTTTATGGTAGTGCGACTTGCCCACAGGATATTGCGAACCAAAACATGTCTTGGCCGAGGCACCAGCCAACTAACTCAGTACTCCATCTATATCCATCTCCCAACCAGAAGACATGAGGATCAGTCCGATTACCTGCCAATGCATTGATACATCCAATTATCATAACTCTCCAGAAAGACATGCTGTCGATTTGTTGTGGCTAGTGAATAGGGACATGAATACTGGACAGCTTTCTTAACAATAGCCAACGACAATTCCATTGGATGACAACAGAATTTCAACATATTTCAATGCCCATGTGGTGCCTGGCAAAGTCATCAGCAATACCAAGGACCTCTTGCCATTGCTTGCAAAGGGCGCAGGCATTTAAAGCCGAGTTGAAGCCTTGAATGCGGTGCCAAGATTCCCAGAAGTTCCCAGGGGTTCCCAGAAAGCAAAGGGAATCAATCTTCGATGCTTTGGGAAGGTCTGGCCCTCACGGTGGTGACAATAGACATGTGATTCATCACCGCATGGTGACCGTGATAGTGACAATATGACAATGTGATTAGCCACTATTCATTGAGCATCAGGGACCAACCAATATCAACCAGCCATAGGAATACCAAGTGGTGATGTCCTCTAGTCCAACGGTTGGGACTAGCCAAAAAAGGCGGTACCTGGCTACACCCGTGCCAGAAGGTAAGGGAAGGAAATGGGAGGAGGGGAGCGTTGCTTCCCAAGTGGCTCACCACTGTGGGCCGTCGCGAACTCGCCGCTGCGCGGCAAGACCGTTGCAACAAGTCCAGCAAGTGCGCTGAAAACTGCCAGAGCTTTCCTGCGAAGTTTCCCACTTGGAAACAAGCCCACGAAAGTCGAACAGCAGTCCGATCAATCACAGCATGCACATCCAAAAGGTGAAACCAAACGAACCGTGAACTTGCTGTGGACAATTGTGTGCCAGGAGCCAGGTCGGGACTGCACTCCTTTTCTCAGCTTTCAAGTGAAATGATCACCACAAACACAAACATTCAAAGCTGCCAAAACTGCAGATTCCTCGACCACCTGCTGCAATAGCTGCGTTGATGCTGATGACTGTGGGGAAACGGCTCGATTTGAAGACCTGCAAGGTTGAGGGTTGGGCCGCTGCCACATCAAAACAACAGCTTCAAAGAACCGCCGGGTCATGTTTCCACCAATCAGAGCTCATAGCATCCCAAGGCCATTGACATGTTCGACATTGTTTAGAAGTTTAGCCACCGAATGAATGAATGACCAATTGAAAACGCTTGAAAACCACCAGCATCTGAAACGACAAAACACCCGCCTCCAGTGCATGTTCCCATTGCCCGGATTCTTCGCACGCCTATGGGTAGAGCAACAAAATAATCTACAAGGTTCCAGGGCGTGCCAACACTAAATGCAGAAGACCGCTGCCATGCAACCAGGATCTGGGATGGCCTATGTCGCTTCAGGGGAGGGTTTCGAAAAGCTTCAACATGTTTTGTCCAGGATGGCTTGCCAACGTTACGCAGTCAGCCATGGCTTATAGAGTCTGCTGATTGATGGTCCTCCAAGGCATGATCACTAACCAAATAGAAGTAGGCTCCGAAAACTGCCAGTTGTCTCGAATCTCCCTGTATTGTATCAACTTGCTGGCCCAACAGCTGACGCATCACCAAACCCACACAGCTTCAGCTTACATGGGGCTATTTTACTTGGGCTCTCTGGTGCAACATTTGCCGCTGTCACTCAGGCTATTCTTTGCAAGCTTGCAGCATGCGCCATAGCCAATGCAACCGAACTTGCCCCGATCGATTGATTGCATAATTAGGCTTATGTCAAAAAGAATCTAATGTTCATAGCGTGGCTCACTTCTTGCCAGCTGGGTAGTTCTCGATCTCTGGTCAAGTCCGTTGAATGATGGGCTTGTAGAATATATGTATGGTTTTTGCCCATCACTCGATTCCACCATTTCTTCAATAGCTTTACCATCAACAAACTATGATTATCTATGATTGTAGGTTGGGCCATGATTTACCTATCAAAAGTAGGTTGGGAAAACCGTTTACATCAGTTTACCTATCAAAAACATTCAAGAAACATTCGAACACGATGATTTCCACAGTTCTCCATAGTTTACCTATCACAACTAGAGGAGAAAATCATCGTATCTGGTTTACCTATCACAGTTATCCATAGTTTGACGCTGATTTCAGAGGATCCTTTCCCTAGCCGTTGCCATGGCAAGGCACCGAGGCCAAGGAGTTGCCAGTGATCACATTGGCCAAGACCCCGGCCATGGCCATGCAGGCAACCAGTCCCATCGCTGTGGCCTCAGCTGCGCTGATCCTCAGAGGTCCCGGATTTGGTTTTTATATGTTCTTGTGATTTTTGATATGCCAATAACCACCCCTTGCCCCCCAAACTAGTGTGACGGCATCGTTTTCGAGCCACGAAGAAGTACAAAGCTCAAACATCCTCTCCAGCAAATATGCATCAATATTGAGCAACAACAAACTCACAAATGAGGCAGAAAGTACTGGTAGAAAAACAGCTGCTTGGATTATCCATTGTCCGTGGGTCGGTAGCCTGCGCCCCTGGCTGTTCACATCCCTCAAATGACCGAATTTCAACAAAACACAGGTAATTCAAGGGTCAAAAAATCAAGGGTAAAAACAACAGGGTCAGGGGTCAAAAAAGGTGGGTCCAACTATTCGGTGTTCATCTACCCATGTTTGGGATGGTTCATATACCCACCACCATTTGCGAGTTGACGTCGACCATGGCTTTAACCATGTCGCCCACTTGCCAGTGGCACCACTGCTGCTCACTGCTGCGCTGAAAGACACCACGTCTGCTGACGAATGGAAGCGCCTGAGGCCCAACAAAAATGGGAAGCCAATGGAGTGACGGCCATTGCCTCAGTAGTACTGTTGAAGACTGCTTAGTGTGATAGCTAATTCAAAGTCTTTTTCATGTCATTTGATGGTAATAATGGAATTGCTGACTAAGCATCACTACTACCCACTAGTGCTTATAATGTAGTAGCTAATGGTTGGGGTTGCTATCTTTCTTGTGCTGCTGACATGGGACATACGACTCATCGCCGTCGTTTGTGAAACTACGTCCCGCGAGTAAAATAGAAGTGATACCATTGATATCCATAAGCATGACGAACCATAAGCTCTAAACCATCATTTCATCTACAATAACCTGCAGTTCTACACACCGGCTAAGCCATCTGAATACCTGTGCCATCCTTTCCCCCAAAAGATCCAACCCCCCAATCTCCGAAGCATGTGGCACCAGCCACCAGGCCTCGCCACAAGCTCCAGGGCTCGATGCCACTGCCCAGCTTCACAGCTGCTGACCGCAGCGTTCCACGTGACGAGGCCAGGGGAGACACCGCAGCTGGACATCCTGGAGCTGCAGCACCGGTGCCATGGCTCGGGGCTCACCAGCTGCCACCCATGGTGAAACGTGGTGAAACATGGCACCCATGGGGATCCCAAAACGGGCCTGACAATCTTTGGGTTTGACATGGTTTCACCATCATCAGTTGGTGTTTCACCATTGTGCACTGGGAACATGGGACATTGCCAAAAAATTGGAACGTCCAGCTGGCTTGAAACTCTGTCAAGAAGCACCGGTGGATCAACGTGCCTCAATGTTACGTAAAAGATTGTAAAATTCAGATGTGGGTACGAGTCATGCATAATTAATCAAGGTCTACTACCGGCTAAGAGGTGACACAAGCCATGTAATGGTTAATTATATGATTGGCATGTATACTGATGCGAGTTAGTGATGGCCGACATATATAAATGATGAACTAAAACCAAAATGTATATGAACTAGACACAAAATATATCAAACATTCGGTCATGATCCCTGAGGAACTGGCCAGCGCAACATGAACAATGGGAAATCAGGGGGGGCAGTTGCTAATTCAGGTGTATTGAAAGAGCCATGGAGTTATTACCCCAGAAATTGTTAGTAGTGAACTGGCCGATGTAAATTCCGGGAATTCTTTGGCGCATGGATATCTGATCCTAGAAGCCATAGCGGCACCTTCCGCCTTCCTCCCATCTCCCAAGCAGGGACGGCCTTCAACAACCAGTCCTGTAACAAATGTGGAAGCAACGCTGCCATTGGCCGGCTTTTTCGTTGCAGGAAAGCTCCGCACTGAAAGCAACCACGTCCTCAATAGTTGAGCGTGACAAATATCCGGATACGAAAATCATGATCTTCATTGAATCTTCATGATCTTAGCATATCTTAGCTACCCATGACTATCAGATTCCCCCTGTGGTGAGTCATCCCCCCAGGGTGAACTCGTTCACCGTGGCATCCCAGGCTCCGGCTGCATCCGGCCCCATGCCATGCCATGCGCCAACGTGGCGGCGATGCGCCAGGCGGAGGATTTCTCACACGCGCTGATGCCGGAGCTCATCGTCAGCAAACCTTGAGGCCAGGGAGGCCCAAGGGTGTGGTGATCGGTGAAGCGGAGCTTAGCTTCGAGGTCTAAGGATGGCCCAGGTAGGCTTAAGTATGAGGCCAGGGAAGGCTTTAGTGTAAAATATGCACAAGTTGCAAGGTGCTTAAGGCGAAGGATGGCTAAGGTATGTACAACTGAGAGTTTCACATGGAGAAGCACTATTTGTTGCAACGTTCTTTCCTGGTAAGCATGGTGATTATCCGCATCTATGGTCGTTACTTTATACAACCCGGGGTTCATTGTGTGTCAAAAAATAAGCAAAATGTACAGAACGCAGTGATCTTTTGGTTGGCAACGGGTTTTAAAAAATTGCCGTAGCTGCTCCATCAGTTTGCCATATGGTGGGTCATTGTGGCTCACTGATATAGCAATTGAATTTTTAGTGGCATGGAGACACCATGGTAAACTGATTTCATTGGTATATCCCTACATGCCGATGTTGCTTACTAGTCCGTGCTTTTTTCCTTCTGTTCACGCGTGTTCATAGATCTTGATAATACTGTAACTGTAACATCACTGAAACATAGTAGCCAACTAGCCAAAGGGTTGGTAGAACAATTCTGATGATGTTGTTGATGATGATGTTGATGATGATGATGATGATGATGATGATGATGATGACGATGACGATGACGATGACGGTGACCACGATGATGATGATGATGATGATGATGATGATGATGATGATGATGATGATGATGATGAATCACTAATACACCAACACCCTGCTAAGATTCATGTCCAACGTGTGACATCGAGGCACTGCCCTCCAAACCCCATCCTCTTGCCGTAGCCATGAGGTGCATGGCGGCTTTCCATTCGCCCGCCTTTTCACAGGCTGCGATTGTAGCCCCTAATGTCACCTGGAACGCTGGCATCACCGCTGTGCTGGGATGTCATCGTCAACAGTTCATGGCCGGTACTGACCCGCTAGATACCATAAACATAACCCTCTATATGAATTGACAGCAGAACATCATGAGACATTGAGATTCTGAATGTCATCAGAATGAGATGTAGCAAAACCAAAAGGTATCACATTTCAAAAAATGGTCTGCTTGGTCACTTCGCGAGCCATCAGTTCTAGCACCACAAATAGCTCCAAAAGCGCATAGCTTCCGTGAAAAATGGATCATGTTGACCCAATCAGCAAAAGCTCGCGCACATTCCCTGTAATGGTTGGCTTGAATGTGCTGCCACGATGGCTTATTATGAATCCAGCTACGCCATGGAAAAGCTGAGCTAAGTATATCTACTAAGATATCTATCTGACATTCATCAATCCAAGTATCTATCTATCTATCTATCTATCTATCTATCTGCCATGACCAGCCCAGCTGGGAATTCACCCGCCAACCTCTGCGCCTCGTTGGGTGACACTCGTCTTTGCCGCATGGATTGGAGGAAGCGCAGAGCCAGCAGCCAACGGGCAGACTTTTCACAGGCAGAGATGGCAGCGCTGAAGATGATCACATCGAGGTCTCCTTCGCGGGTCCTGCGAGGCACAGCGCTTCAACCTGGATGTGAAAGGGCACCTTTCCGTCATGGGAGAGCGCGGCATAGCGAGGCAATTGTAAGATTAATTTCTTGGGCTGTGGCCTGATGCTTGAAGGAATCCTAAGTAGCACTCAATGACAAGAATCTGGCAGATTGGAATCCCTTGGACCATAGCTGTTGCCGCACATGGGCCCCAGAACATCCCAGAACTATCTGGGGCTGCTGAAGGTCCAAATGTCCAACCACCCCATGGCAACCTATCGTAGCTTACCCTCATAACAGAAAACAACCCTTGGGAGGCATACATGATGTTACCATAAATCATCTGCCCTAAGGTTGGCGGATTTTTGATCACAAATGAACTGACGAAAGGGCATCAAAGGGCCTCCATTTGTCCATCATTTCCACGGTTATCGCTGCCCCGGGAGTTGATGCATTCTCTGCCCCACCTATCGTCCACAGGGTGGCTCCAGACGGCTCCTTTCCAGCCTCTCGAACTGCATCAATGCCCCTTGCCATTGCGATGCGCGCTCGCACGTGCTGATGACAGCGCTGTGGGTTTGAACTCCTGCATCGATCCGGCCTCAGTTCCAGATATGGGCATGGCGTGGCATGGCATGCCCATGAAGGAGGGCCACATATATCAAGGGCACCTCTCTCCCAAATAATGCACTTCAGTGCCAGGGCCATCCAGCAAAACCTCATGGTGCTTGACCTGCTGGACATCTCTGAAGAAAACTCAAGCCCAGTTGATCCCATGATTGGAGGAAACCTACAGGAAAGCATTAGTTTAACATCAAGAATCATCAAGAATCTGGGTTTCTTGAAGTTTCTCAGGATTTCTTGAAGAACACCATCATTTTGCTGCTCACCAGCTGTTGATCGCAAAGAACCCACAATAAATCCAGCTTGCTGGGGCTGAAAAACCGGCCGATGATCATCGGCCAATCATTGCCAACAATGATGGCTGAGAACAACTACTGGCAAGTTGGATTCGAAGGTGGCGAATAGATCTTCGTGGCTCAACCTGTGAAACGATCAGCGGCCAAATGCCGAAAATAGCTCCTGGAAAACCCAACTTGCTGGGAAATGGCCTTTACCAAATTCCAACTGGCTTTGTGCTTGGCAAAGGGAACCATCTATGTCTTCATGACTTCGTCAATACTTCGCGTCACTCAAAAACGCATACAGTGTACTTTTTGGGCGACCACGGTGACTACGGGGGCCTTTGTGTATCATGTCCTTGGCCAAAGCGCTTGGGCAAAGCGCTGACCCAGAAATATGACGATTGAATCCATGCAGCCCTCGCAGCTCCCATGGCCACAGCAAGGTGCTCTGAGAGATGTGCTGCAAGAAGCCCACGGCAGTCGTCCAAGTGCTTTGCCGCCGGCACGCCGCAATCAACGCAGTGAAGTCAGCAGCACGGGTCAACTGCCGGGGCGGAGTCAGAAAGGTTGGAAGTCTGCATTGCCAGTTGTCATCATCATCATCATCATCATCACCATCATCATCATCATCATCATCATCATCATCACCATTACCAACCACTCTAAACCATTACCAACCACTCTAAACCATCATTGGTCATCAGCCATCAATATCCACCAATAGACCTTAGCCGTCATTAGCTAACCACGCTTCAGCTTCATCCCTTCGCTCATACGGCGGCACGGTGCAGGTCCCGACCTTGCCACGTTTGCGCAGGGAAGTCGCCAACGCCTCGACATCAGCCTTTGGATTGCCACGCAGCTCCTCTCCGGCGACGCCACGGAGCAGTGGAGGAAGGTAGGTATGGTAGGGGTGAGCTACGGTGAGCCCTGAAAAGAAGCAGCTGAATCAGCTGAATCGCCTTCCCAGTGGAAGCCACATTATCACTTAACCAACAGGCTGTGGTTCATCATGAACTCTACTGGTCCTTTGGTTGCTCTTAGTTGTGTTCTCAATAGCCACCTGGTCGATTCATCACAGCTCCTTCAAGAAGTTGTCCCTGACAGAACCCACCGCCTGTTCTCTTGTGCTGCCGCCTCAGGACCACTTGCTTGGCAGGGGTGAGGGGCGAAGAGTG
This sequence comes from Symbiodinium kawagutii, assembly GCA_009767595.1. Lineage (NCBI taxonomy): Eukaryota > Dinophyceae > Suessiales > Symbiodiniaceae > Symbiodinium > Symbiodinium kawagutii. The sequence goes on along the minus strand of VSDK01029794.1, from coordinate 43,046 downwards.
CCTTTCGCATGGTCATTTTCTCTCGGGGAAGGCATGAAGGTTTACATTCATGCAAAGACATCCGTTAAAACATCTTGATCATGGTCTTCCCTTCATGTCGTCTTGGACCATTGGGAAAGCTGACAGACTGGGCCAAAAAGCATTTGCATTCAGCGGCTTCACAAGATCATAAGCAAGTGGATCATGGGACCCTATGAGTGGGAAATCACCGGTAATAAGGGACAAAGGTTATTGTAACTTAAAATTAGCGACATCACTGATCAAATAAAGTAAATACAGCAACTATGCCTTCTGTATGCCTTCGGCACTTAAGACTTCTGATCTCCACTTTCGCCTTTTAGAGCCTAGGCACCTGGCCTCTCCCAGTGCCACCCAGGCACATGTCAAGCTGCACGCCGTGCTTTGGACGCCACACGTGGCGGCCAAATCTGGCCTGATCAGCTTTGCACATACCACCAATCGCATCTAAATATTATATATACTATAAAGCTCATCCATTAATGCATATAGGGGGAATTTGAACAAGAGAACTCTCCCCCTCTGTCGCCAACATATAACATCTTCACATCTGATGGCACTTTTGCGTACTTTTGCATCGTTCCGGGAGCAGCCGGCACGCACACCACCATCGCTGCTCCCCATCTGGGAAGACTGGGCACCGAGAAGATACTAGAAGAATAAAATTGTGGCTGGCAATCTGCCCATGTCACCTTAGCATGCTTTCCATACTCTTTCCAGCTTGCAGGACCTCATGGACCCACCTTAGCTGACGCTCTTATGCTTCAGGTGGCCAGGGCCGCGGCGTGGTGGCACTACATGGTGAACCCGGCAGTGGATGGGCACTGTCCCACCAGTGGAAAAATGTAGCAATGCGATGGGAATACAATGGGAGTACGATGGGAACATCATATCCCTGTAGATTTTTGGATTTGCTCCAGACGGTCACTTTTGCTGTTTTGGGATTCTGGGCGTGCCATCACTGATGATGGGCGAAAATTCAGGTACCATGAGTGGGGCAACAAATTATTGGCACACCATCGGCTTGAGCCAGAGACATATTGGTCAATGCATTGGCGACCCCTGGTATTTAGCCTTGAGGATAGATGCAGCCAGCATGAAGAAACTTTGGCTGCTGGGTCGTGCTGGCTATGGCTACCAATCCCTCAGATCAACTTATGATCAACCGTGACCAACCATTAGTGACCATGATTTCAACATGTTTTTGCCATGGCTAGCTCATCTGTTCGACCTGTACCATCGCAGCCCAACAAGCACCAACAAAGCTCAAGTACAAAGGCTGCATTTATTGTAAACTCAGTTTGTTACCTTGTACGAATACGCAATAATAAGGAAGGGGTTGGTCAATGATCATTGCTGATAATTCATCATGGCCCATAATATCCCATAATGATTCGATTGCTACCTTCGCGCTACACGTGAAATGTCTTGGAGCAATCCTGTACATTGATTTCCCAGCAAACAGGGTGCATACGATGGACATAATGTTAGGCATTGATTTGTATAAGGGGGTCGATTAAAGAAAAGTTTTCCCAAAATTATTCATAGCCCACCCCATTTTGAAAAGGTGAGTGATTAAAGAAAAAAAATTTGGGGGGATTATTTTTTTCTGGATTTATGGATCGTATTTTTTTTAATCCCAGGTGGTTCTGGTTGTTTCTATTTTTTCCTTTTCCCTTTGAATTCTTTATATCTTTCTTTCGCTTTCTATTGGCCATTTACTAAACTGAGAGCTTGCTGAAATGGATGATCCCTTTATTAAACTCCTTTTAAAAAATTGGGTTTTTTCAATTTTCCAAGGGGGTAGCCCAGGAAGAGCCAAGATGTTGAATAATAGATTTACCAAAAGGGGGTCGATTAATGCAAAAAACTTTTTCTTAGGGTGGCCCTGGGCTGCTTCTATCCCTTTGAGTTCTTTATCTTTCTCTTTTGCTTTCTATTGGCCATTTACTAAACTGAGAGCTTGCTGAAATGGATGATCCCTTTATTAAACTCCTTTTAAAAAATTGTTGCTTTTTCAATTTTCCAAGGGGGTAGCCCAGGAAGAGCCAAGATGTTGAATAATAGATTTACCAAAAGGGGTCGATTAATTAATGCAAAAAACTTTTTCTTAGGGTGGCCCTGGGCTGCTTCTATCCCTTTGAGTTCTTTATCTTTCTCTTTTGCTTTCTATTGGCCATTTACTAAACTGAAAGCTTGCTGAAATGGATGGGCTGCTTCTATCCCTTTGAGTTCTTTATCTTTCTCTTTTGCTTTCTATTGGCCATTTACTAAGAGAAGACAAGAGTTAAAAAGAGTACAGTAGAGAAGAGAAGAGTTGAGAACAGTAGATGAGTAGAGAAAAGTAGAGTAGATGAGTAGATAAGAGAAGAGTAGAAGAGAAGAGAAGAGAAGAGAAGAGAAGAGAAGAGTAGAGTAGAGAAGATTAGGGTTGAGGAGAAGAGAGTAGAGAAGAGTAGAGTAGAGAAGACTAGAGTAGAGAAGGCTAGAGTTGAGGAGAAGAGAAGAGCCGAGAAGAGCGGAGAAGATTAGAGTAGATCTTCCATCTCTCAGGAAAGTCTTTTAAGGAGGGAGTTTTTTAATCAATCCCCTAAGTTTGGTTTAGGGGGGGGGGGGGGGGGGTTTATAAATCAAGACCTAACATTACCCCATGTAGTGGGTTCCTTGCCGGAGCTGACGGAGCAAGCTGCTTTCCATTGTTTTCCCGTAGGTTTTCCACCTCTTTTCTCCATAGCCCTCAAACTTCTCCAGAATCATTGTCATGTTCCGTGCTCTGCAGCACGGTGATAGCACACTTTCGCGGACATATGACAGCTGCGCAACGCCATTCTGCATCGCGCAGTGACTGCCAAAGCTAATGCTCAAAATTTGCTCGAAGCCAGGGCAAGCAAATGCTTTCACCACATGAAAACTAGCTCGCTCTACTGTGGCTTGCAGGCCCTCTCATAATGGGTTCGGTATATGTTGTAATGGCCCTCCATGTCCCAAACATGAATCCATGAGCATCTATCAACCATGTATTTGATCCTTGCTCTTGTGCCTTCACCATGGTCCAAGTCTGAATCCTGACCCCTGTGACAAAGATCACTGGCTTCGCTGCAAACTGGCAACGGTGCGGAACACCAACAAAGTAGTGCCCGCCAGTGTGCCCTGTCATCCCTCCGCACTGGCACTTCTTATGCCAACTTGTCTGCAAGCATCCAGGGCAACATCTAAATGGAACCTGCAGCATGCTCAACGATGCGAAGGAAAAAACCCAATCATGGCCGGACAACCCTCTGCAAGACTGCCGAATAAAGATCTGCAGACATGCTTCAAGATGCTTCAAGCTTCAAACTAGAAGCTAAGCTTCACCAGCAAATGGGTGTCGATCTCCCCATGGGCCTGCTACCCATCCCAAACTCTCAACACGGCGCACCTGGAAGAAACTCGCGGCCATCTTACGCATACACATTCGGTGCGGCACCTGCATCTGGGGTGCTGGCCATGACGTGCGCCAGGCGGCTAGCAAGATGTAGGTAAGCCTCGGGACGATGCACGAAAGGGTTTAAAACTGGGTCAAGTTGGGGGCGAAGAAGCTCAAACAACATCCCCAAATCGTCCAACAACCAGTGGTTCCTTATGGTTCCTTGGTTCTATTCACATATCTTCATCATCTGGAGGTCACCATCTCCATGTGGGCTCCTGCAATGGCCGGATTGGCTGGTGATCATAACACCGCATATCATAAAACCTGTTGGCTGCGGGATATCAATCGCATGTGATCGATGGCTTTCACCATCACAACCGACACCACCCGGCTGGCTGGTGATAGAATGGTGGTGAATCCCGTGAAAATGTTCCGAAACATGTTCGGGTGAAGTGGACGATGGACGGCCCGTGACCTCAGGGACACCATAGCTCATGTGAATCACAAGATGTGGTAACGTGTTTGCTGGGAAAATCACGGAAACAAGGTGTAGCACTCTTTGGTTTGATATGTTGTGATGAATTGTGGCACCCAGACTTCAATGAATTTCCCTTATCAACTCCCCGCGGGGACCTTTCACTCCCAAGTGCGGCATTCATCACAGTGGCTGATGCAACGTTGATGGCGTTGCCTTTGATCACAACTGCTTTCTCAGCCACGTTCCCATCTATGTCGCGGATCATGATCTTGGTGTCGGTCATGATGGCAATTTGCTTTGTGCCTGCACCGGCCTTGCCGATCAGCCCGCTCACATACGCAGCATTGATGTTGAACTGAATCACCTGAGATCTATCAGAGGCCATGCCAGGCGGCAGTGAGGATGCTGCACTCGACAGCATGTCCATCCCATGGGCAGCGCCCATGCCACCTCCGTAGCCATCCTTGCCTTTTCCCATGCCACCCATACCACCCATGCCGCCCATGCCACCCATGCCGCCCATGCCTCCCATACCACCCATACCGCCCATACCGCCCATGCCGCCCATGCCCATGGCACCCATACCCATGGCACCACCTTTGCCTTTGCCTCCCATCGCGGCACCTTTCATTCCACCGTTCATGGGAGACATAGCAGGCATGCCACCCTTGCTCTTTCCTGCGGCGCGGCGTTGTGAGCGTTTCTTGCGCAGTGAGATTTACCCCAACTCAACTGGGAGTTCGCTCAATGATGACAATACTGATGATTAGTAAAGGGATGGTCAAAAATTGTGATTAATTGACAAACTATTATTGACACTGGTTTCTGCTGATGTGTTCTTCAAGTTCTTCAGAACATTAATGGAGTGGAGTGCTTCACCCAAAAACTTGTGCCGAACCTAAGAGCTGTTTACAATGACCTAGTATATGCGATATTCATCGATATTCAGATATTCGTGAGAATTTCAGATTCGACCAGTTCAAAAGTAGGTGTTCTACACTCTTCAAGGCTTCAGTCAATTCTTGAGTGGCATTGTTGTTGTGACTATCTTCTGTTTTGTTTCCTTCATCATTGTCCAGAAGGCGTTTCTTCTTCAAATTTTCATAAGCCTTCTGCTCCATCAATGTTTGGTTTCACATTCCCCTTCTTACTACGAAAATCACTGAACGGTCGCTTTGATCAGCTAGCAGCTATCATTTCTAAACTTTGTTCTCCTTCAAACCGATTGTTCTCTAACTCAATGTAATGAGCACAACCTTTAAAGGCTGAATTTATATGTTTCACCTCCTTCTTTAGTAGAGCGTTTATCCTTCATGCAGCACTGGTTTCGGTATTAACTTGTTGATTTTAATCCGTTCGCAGGCCGAGATCAGTGGTTTGGATGCCCCAAAACCCTTTTGGGAGATCCCTGTGACCATAGAAAAGTCTGCGAGGACTGGAGGCCACACCAAAAAGAAGCTTTTGACCATCACCACACCACAAATCATCATGCATCACGAATAATTGTCAATCAAACCATCAATTGATCAACATTGACCAAACTTGACCAACCATCAACTCCACTATTAATAATCATCTATCATCATTGGTGGACAAGCTCGGCCATTATCAACCACTCATCAATCATCATTGATAATCAACCACCGATGAACCATTCTCAACCATCATCAAGCCCCAACCCATGGAGAGGCTCTCCTCCACCTTTCGCACCCGCAGACGCGAGGCAGCTAAAGGCCCAGTTGACAAACCACGGCTGCTGCGAGAGCTCTTCCACCTCCCAAGGTAGCTGGTGCCATGGTGAAGGCGGGGTAGCCACAGATGACAACCAGCCAAGGTTTGTTGAACAATGGGTGATCAGCCATATGGTGACCATTTGATGGTCATTTGGTTGGTTGTCATCACCCATTGACCAATGATGGTCACCATTTGACAATGATCAGTCATATGCTTGTCAATTCATGTTCAACGTGAGAATGATGACAACCAATGGACTATCATGGGGACCATTCACACGGTGAAACATGATGTGACTTCGGCTGATGACCCTAAACTCGTCATTTTGATCTTCAGTTTGGTTCAAACATAGACAGAACTAAACTGAACTGAACCCCAAGCCATAGAAACAGTCATGATACATGGGTGAAACGAACACTTTGCGATGGCTTGAAAGGTTGAACCACCATTTTTGTCATAGGACAGACATTCCAAAATGCTGATTCTCCACATCAAACTCTTGGTTTAACATTGGTAGCTGCCTTCATTTGATCTCTCTGGGCATATGGTTGTTTCACAAAATGGGGGCATTTTGTAAGTTATGAATGGTGTATTACCATAAATGGTTGATAAACTGGATGATTTGTGGGGTCCTCTATTTTGAGAAACACCTATCATTGGATATATTGATTACATGTATATATGTACCTTCAGTTCAGTTGATCAGTACACAGATCTATCTGTTGCCAGTGCCACTTCAGTCATTGACCACCAGTATTTGCTGCACGGCCAACCTGTCCAAATGCTCAGCAGCTATACTACGGAGAAAATGAAGACTTATGCACATAAAATGCATAATAGCATGACCAACAAAGAACATCAAAGAACCAAATAACCACATATAACTACCCTATACCATGCAGCTTCGAAAGAACCACCGCCAAATAGTTGTTTGTGCACAAAGCCAACAGTTCTGATTCAATAACCCGAATGTCTACCCCAAAAAATGACTTTTCATCATGACCAGTCATCAGTTGGACCCAAGCATTGACAAGTGTATCACGGGGACCCAGATTTGTTGGCGAAACCGTGGAGCCCACCCTGACCCCTGAGGCCCTCGACCTTCTCCAGGATGATGGGCAAGGCAATCTGCATGTGCTGGAGCGGTCCGGCCAGGGAAATCACCTGCTCTGCCGCATCTCCTTCTCCGAGCACCACGTCCTCAACGTGGACCTGAAGCGTGGGCAGTCCCACAACACCCTTAGGAGCGTCATGATTCTTCAAGCAAGCCGTGTATGCTAGTGGTGATGCTCAATGATACTGATGGCATTCGATGATGACCTGGTAGTGGTTCCGGTACTGGACTCAGTAGGGAAACCATCAAGCAATGGAGGGCTGACTCTGGATGACCCCCTGTGAAAGCCACGTCTTCGGGGAGAAAACACATGCAGCAGGCCGGACTTGGAGGATGGAGCGACGTGTTGTAATTTTCTGCTGTTCTCCAGATGTGTAGACACCAATGAGGTCCCAGTTTCCACAATTGATCCAATTTGTGGGCCAAGAAAAGTCCAAACGTTGGACGGCAAACATGTTTCAAATCCCATTCGCCCATGCTAGTTCTGGCCAGCATACCATCCAATATGTGCAAACATATGCAAACAACAGTAATCTGAGCTCAGATTATATCATATCATATCAATGGATGTGCATCTGCACATGTAAACACAGCCAGAGACCGCTGAATGGGCACGGTGCCACCCCGGAATACCAGTGGCGGGTCCCTGCCGCCGCCTTCATCCCGGAGGCGTCCCGCATGGCTTTCACATTCTCCCCGCCTCGAAACAACTGCCCCAGCTGAAGCGCTAAATCGAAACAGCTGATGGTTACAGGGTGAGGCACCTCGGTCACTTAGTCATCATATGTTGCTTCAGATTCGCCATTTGCCTATAGTTGTGTGTGTACCATAACTGGCAGTTGCCCCAGTTATAAACCAACTTAGCTGACAAGGGGGAGGCACCTCGCAGGGAGGACAACCATTTGGCGCTATGGGTCTTAGATCTTCAACTCAACTCTTTCCTCTAAGCACCCATGCGCACAACCCACTTGCCACCTGGCAAAGCATCCAACTACGAGGATAGCAATGATCTCAGCTCACCTAGAAGTGTCTCCCACAACTCTCCCAGTGAGTCCAACGAGTCCGAGGGGTTCGGGCTAGGGATTTGTTTTTTTCCACCGCCTTCTCAAGGAGGTTAGCTGGGCTAAGGGTGGGTTAGGGATTTACGCCATGGAATTTCCCACATGGCAGCCGTCAACAAGTTGGATAAGGCGTGATGCCACGGCATAACGGCAGAAGCATCAGCCCACAATCCCGGCCTTTGCCAATGATGGCTCGAGCTGCTTGGGTGGGAACGATGAAGTGTACCTGGAAGCCGGTCTTAGATCAGACTTGGTGCTGGGAGCTGAAGAAAATCTTAAAATCCCCCAGATCCCGAAAAATAAGTGGGGTTGTCCATCATTGGGCCATTGTACCTGCAAAAAATGGCAGTCTTCCAGTCTTCCCTGCTGACATCATCACCTCTTGGAGATACTCTTACATGGGCAAGTGCAAGAGAAATTTTGTTAGGCAATATGTTGGTCGAACTGGTCCCATTGCTCCATGTCACATCTCCCGCATCATATTGCAAACAAAAAATTGTGCATAGACACACATACATACATACAAACATACATTACATTGCATTGCATTCCATTTCATTCCATTTCATTTCATCCCATTCCATTACATTACATTACCATTGCCATTACCTTACCTTACATTACATTAATTACAATATATCACACATATGTACTTCAATGAATAAAGAACTGGATAAGTGAATGAAAAAATAAACAAATAAATATCTATATATATATATATACAGTATATCTCTCTATCTATCTATCTATCTATCTGTCTATCTGTCTATCTGTCTATCTGTCTATCTGTCTATCTGTCTGTCTATCTGTCTATCTACCTATCTATCTATCTGTCTATCTATCTATCTACATATACCAAATTGCGATGATGCTCATGTTCTGTACCCTACGTGCCTCGAAAGCTTGGTTGCTGGAGCAAACCTTGATGCTATTCAACCCTAGTTATTCAGTATCCACATGGGGGATGAAAGAGCTTGGTCAATGGAGCGGAGATGAGGGCACGCTCACCCATTCAAGCGTGGCCAAGCTTATTCTTAGGAAAGCCTATAGCTTCGCGCCATCCAGCCCTTCAAAAGTAAGCACACAAATCCCTTCAAGTTTCACCCAGGATGTTTAGACAACCGTCTTCTCCAAATTGGATCAAGTTTTGTCATGCTGGCTTCGCTGGAACTAGCAACGCCACACCCCACATCATGGAACTGGCCATGAGTTTAGGGTGACCAGGGCGTCACACTGATATGATGCTTGATCCCTGGTGTTTCCAAGTTGTTCTCGCTCATTCTCCCTTACCACAAACCATTTCTCTCTCGCCATCGCCAGCTCTAGGAGATCAGCATTCATGCATTGTTATGCATTATTCGCCGCGATTGACCACCATTCACGAGTGTCAATCCTCATCGATCAACCATTTCTTACCCCAGAAAATATCAGCCAACAAGTCCCACATGCTTTGATCACCACCACTTACCAATCTACAGTAACCCATCTAACCATGCTCAACCAATATAGTGGGCACCGGCACCTGATTCCCGATCCTCCTTGTGCTTCCCAGTTGCTCGTGCGCCGCCGTCCTCCACGTCCCATTCGCCCCCCATGACTTTGCCACCGCCCTCCTCGGCCAACTTGGACAAAACTGCCATGACGCCGTTCGAAACCATCTCCGAGTGGTCGGCTTTTATGCACACCTCAGAGGTGTTGGAAAATTCTGGGATCCTGACCTCCTAGTGATTCTTGAGAATGGTCATCTATACAGGTTTATCCGTATCCTTTTTCAAAACAAGGGCGAATGATGATGGTAATTCAGAATGATCGTGTATAATTGTTAGATCAACTTGCTGTTCTAATGGTTTGCATCAATGGTAGTACCTACCAACCATTGATCAGCTTAGTAGTGGCTATCGCTGGTGCCGCATATCAAGCAATGGCGAGCGAAGAGTTGGCAATGGGATGGTTTCATCAATATGCCAATGGTAAGGGTTTATCCACGGTACCTGTCACGGGAGATGATGCTCGTGAACAAGGCCTATGAACGATAAGATGCGTAAAACCACTATGAGTGCTTATAAGACCATTCAGCCGGCCCAGTATAGCTTGGGGGCTCTCCATAAAAAGCCCGCATTTTCATAGTTGAAGTAGGCGATCGGCTCTTATAGACCTTCAGAATCAACCTTAAAGCTTTGGCCGATAGTCTGTGCATCCTCAAGTTGGAAAATCCATCAAAATGTGAGGCTTGTGCCCTGTGGGATCCTCTCCGCCTAGGGGCTTCTTGCAGTTCGGTCCCAGGGTAGTACTCATTGAAACCGCTCAGGTGTAATCTGCTCCCAGTACTTTCTGCGATCAGCTTCTGCGTGGCGCCACCTGGACGCCAGAAAGGGCCGCCGGCAGTGGCTATGTGAATGATGGTTGATGATGATTGATGATGGATGATGATGATGATGATGATGATGATGATGATGATGATGATGATGATGATGATGATGATGATGATGATGATGATGACGATGACGATGATGATGATGATGATGATGATGATGATGATGATGATGATCCTTTATCCAACAATGGCTAAGGAAAAGTTAAACAAGCAATGGTGTCTTGATGATGTTTAACTTTCCTGTGGCACAACTCATTCCCCAATGTTGGGGATAAATACTGTAGCTGGCATGATGCAAATATGTGTGAACTAGATGGGATTTCCAATTGTTCCAATTCTTTGCAACCATCATTGGTTGAGCGTCAGTGAACACCCACGACCATGACCCAGTACAAATATGTACAAATTGCTCAATACAACAATCCCAGCGACACTCGACCCCTGGCCCTCTGGTATTTGCCCCGCACCACCAGCAAAGCCCTCAAAGAGTCCCTGTGTTCAAACGATTTGGTCAGAACAGAAAGTATCCAAAGGACATCAGCATACCAACTACAAGTGGTTCTGGGTCATAAAGTCATAACTTCCTGCCTCTAGGCGCACATATCAACAAATACACGCGCACACTCACAAATACATGCACATAGAATTACATAGAAATGTACTAAATCACTGCCAAATTATACATATATATATATATATCTATCTATCTATCTATCTTTCTATCTATCTATCTATCTATCTATCTATCTATCTATCTGCTGGATACTGCTAGTCTCAAGGAATCTCAAGGCCAACCTGCGCCATCCTTGGTGTCACCAGCCATGGCAGGCCAGCCAGGATCTCCCTGGATCTCCCCGCCTTTGCCGATCAAAGTCCCGGCTTCCTTGGGCGCCACCAGCATCTTAATGGCCATGCCCACCGAGCGTGGCGCTTTCTGGGGGGCTCCTGGTGGGCGGCTGTCCGCTGGGGGCTGTGGAAGATCCAGATGAAGAACCTCTCCATAACTTATGGCAAACAAACCCATACCTTACATTTGACAATAAATCAATCACTAGCTTTTTATGGTACAACTGATGGCGGTTTATCAATATGGATCTACCATCTGGTATCAGCGGGGATGGACTGTGGCAGCTGCTGGCTCTACCACTACAAGCACCAACTTGTGCAAAAAGCTCAGCAGTTTGACGGGCAACTAGTGGCAACTAAAAATTTTAATAGAAATAATAATAGAAAAATGATCGCTCCCAAGCAGTTGAACCATCTCGAAGCTGCTCTAACGTCAACGCTCTAAGTCAACCGGTCCAAACATGGAACCTTTGCTGCGATGTTGAGCCACTTCAGGACAATACATCCGTTGCCGACCCTGACGGTTGAGCAGTTTCAAAAGAAATGGTGCCTCATTGGGTCGCTTATAAAGCCTCCCACAACAAACCACAAAAGGTAGGTCAATGCCTCCAAGAATGAACAAACAGTATGTTCCCACAGCAGTGCATCCACACCTCCCATCCCTCCAACAGCGGCAGCATCGAAAGTTCTCTTCATGGCAAGTCCTGGTCTTGACAGAAAACGTGTGCAGCCAAACGCGCCCCACAAAATTGATGATGACAATCATCATCATGATCATGATGATGATGATGACTATGACTGTGACTATGACTTTGACGACGGCGATGATGATATACTGATGGTCGTGATTCTGATATCAAGACTGACCTCTGCCAATTCAGCATGGGCATGGCAAATCACATATCATGGTACCACCATTCTGGGGGGGAACATCATTTGGCTCGTTCCTTGGACGAAAAAAACGATCGGACAAAAAGTAGCCAGTATTAGTATATAACCGTCATGGTATTGATCATAACAGGGTTGGCAAATTCAATGGGATTATTGGTCATGGTGTCGATCCATATCAATGAACTGCCATCAGTTTTGTTGCAGTGGGTTTTGCCATCAACTACTCACGATTTTTTCGATATGCCATGGCTCACATTGGATTTTTATGGTCTTGCCATGTTTGAAAGCATGCGAGACCCTCAGCCAGCTCTTCATGGCTGTGACTCGTCCGCCAGCCCTCCACCCAGACCCACCCAGACAGCACCTGAATCCGAAACTGCAACGCCGGGCCAGACGCCGGTGCTAGGCTGAACAACGGTCGCTGGCTGCGCCAAAGATGAAAATCAAATCCGTATGGAGTTGGTGGAATGGGGATTCGGCATGATCTGGCCAAGGCTCATGGGAAACCCATGAGAAATCATGAGGAGCAGTGCGGTTTGCCCATCTGTTCAACCAATGAGAAGATGTGGAACAATATCAACTGAAGTGCTGGGAATGGCGATTCAGCCCCAAGAACGATTACTTTTTCTTTTATGCCAAAGGTGTTCAACAAAAGAGCTTTGCCCCATGTGTGGCAGCTGCAACGAAAAGAAAAAGTGCATCTCTGCTTGTACCAGCCCTTTCTTTTGGAGGATTCGCGTGGGTTTCCCTTATCAAAATGGATGCTGCTAACATCTGCTAACTAGCTGCCGACAGCTACAACCTGCCAACCAGCCGGTTTTGACACTGCTCATGGTAGGCTCATGGCACTCCCGATGGCATCCCACCCAGATCCCTTGCTCCCCCCTATCATTTCACGGATCATCACCGGTCATGTCTCTGTTTGCGGCTGCTTCTGATGGACCCTTCGGTGCTGAAAAATCAGCTGAGCTGATGGCCGGCCATGCCGCAGACCCTGCTCCCGTTCTGCTGCGGTGCTGGTTTTCTCCGTCGCAGGGGGACCCGTGTGGCCCAGGTGTCGCCAATCAGATCTATGCAAATGGAAGATGCTACTTGGCTTCCACCCTGCAAGTGTGACACATGGGCATATCCGTAAATATTGTAAATGGCGTGCTCCAAAAGCTTGTCATACTGTTGTTTTCGATGATTCGATGATTTCCATTTCTTATATTTCTTATTCTCCCATGTCCACGCATGGCCGTCTTTTGGTTGGCTGGTGGTACAGTATCTATGGATAGTCCCACCAGTGTACACTTTGAAGCTCTAAGACAGACAAAAACAAGTTGCACTGCAATAGTAGCGCTGAGCCCACGAGAAACTGATGGGTGGCACCACAGCACTTGTTGTTCAAGTGAGTCCTGGAAACTCCTGGAAACCTCAGGTGCCACCATAAGAACCCCCATACCGCTATTGATGAAGAGCCAAAAAACGATGCAATGATGTGCTGTGGTCCCCATGGTCTCCCGTGGTCTCTTGGGTTCTTCTTTGTTCAGCTTGCCTTTCTAAGCACTTCACAAACTCACGAAGATCTCCCTATCTTTGGGTGGGTCGTCCACCATGCTCCACGAGACACTCATCACCGCATCACCTCGCGGCACAGCGGCCCCTGTGGGGATCACATTGGGCTGTGGTTGGTGAAGGCTGGCTGGATCTCTCAAGGTCGATTGTCAGCAGATTGCCATGTCTAATCATCAAACAGAATGGGGTCGCTGATTGATAGGTAACTGGCTGTGAAGTAGACAAACATGAGGGAAAATTAGGAACAATATTTCCAATGAATGGAAAACAAATTTGAATAATTACGAGGCCATCAACCCAAAACATCCCAAAACTGCAGAAGAATATAGAACAATCAAATATGCAAAGAAAAGCTTACTTGTAGCAGTATTAGAGCTATCTGCATCTATCCGCTGTCTGCTAACCTGATTGGAGAAACAACTAAGGCTCCAGCCAACCACGCTCGAAACTACCAATTGGCATCAAGAGGTTGGGTTGTTGATTGTTTACAGGCCATTCTTAATCACCAAATATTGTCACCAGTCAAGCACTTTGGCAGGGAACCACATGGACCATCAATAGCTGGCAAGTGGTGATCAACTATCAAAGCATATCAAACTGTTCAACAAAGTGGTATTAGCCATCAAATCAAAACGCTAACAAATATCACCGGTTCAAAAATGTTCACAGTATCAATGAGAACCAGGGAAAATTAACTTAATTCCGTGACCCATGCTGTGAATCAGGCGTGACTCAGGCCACTCCCACTGAGCGGCAGGAGGTTTTGTGGCAGTGTTGAAAGGTGCCAAATCCAGGGAAGGAAGGGTCCGGTTTGGTAGGGCCGTTCCAATTCATCCCAATCTACGAAGCAAACCTAGCAATAGACCACCAGTATGTAGCTGGACCAAATTATCACAACTGTTCCTGGCAGTGAAGCTCAAGCCACCTCTCGCCACGATGTCGACTTTGTAAATGTCTCCAGTCGAACTGGCTTTGTCGACGCCAAGTGCCCAAACCTAAAGTGGCAAATGCTTTGGTCAAGGGTCAACTGGTGGTCCGCGGTCATTTGAAATCCTGCCCTGCAGCTTACCTGTTCCAAGAAATTGCCACCGCACAATCGACAACTCACTGCGCCCAGCTATCTCTAAATGGACTGTGCCCAGCTATCTCTAAATGGCGTTCTCTGAGTCTGACACAATCTAAAACCATCTGGAACCAATGCCTGTCATACGCTTGATGCTTGGACAAGTTTAGCAATCACCTGCAAGAGTTGTCATGTTCCATTGCTAGTTTTGATCAGCTACAGTATCGAAGGGCGACTCCACCAACAACTTGCTGGCAAGAACAGCTGGCATCCGTGAAGCGACTTCGCAATGACCATTGATGACCCGTGACCATGTGTGACCATGTGTGACCATGGGTGACCATGGGCGACCATGGGCGACCATGGGTGATCATCGGTGACCGTGTGTGCCATTGGCCCTTCATGTCCTTCCCTGGCAAATCAGCTCTTTGGGACCCACCGGGTCAAGAGCGGCACCCCACCCCAAAGTCATCAGTCTCAGTGGCATGTACAAGAGCTACCACGAGTTTACCAAAAATAGCTTGTGAGTGATTCACTACTAAACATGGCGGTGGTTTACGTTTTACAGCTGGATCTCCCGTTTAATGTCATTGATCAATCAACCACTGGTATAAATCATGATCATTGACATTTGTTTATCATCATTAACACAGTATAGAGGTTCCATGGCGTCCCTCAATATGAACCTCCCAGAGGCAAATTCTATCAACTGGTTTGTTGTTGAACCACCCTATGATTTTTGTTTTACCTCAACGAACCAACCATTGGTTGATACCTTGAGGAACACCAACACATGTCAATCAATCAAACCACTGGCCAGTATATAGTTGATTTATGTTGATTTCAACTATTATTGTAGGTGGCTATTCCCTATGATTAACCACTACAACCCCAGAGTAAAACATCCAATTTTCATAATCCATTAATTCAACCACCATAGGCCACTATCTCCCCCAGTTTCCCCCTTATCGCTGGAGAAAATCCATCAATTCCACTTCAGCTGGTGCCAAGCAACAAGATCTTGCCTCACCAGGTCGATGGATGAGACCAAAATTCGGCTTGCAGAACCTGTGATGGGATCCCCCCGCCGTTGGAGATCCAATCGACCCGAGGACATCATGGGTTAGGCCATCCATCCCCAATAAGGGGGGTCTATGCCTGGGTGATGCCATCATTTTCTTCTAAAGTTGCCACTGTAGCCGGGTGTTCCAAGAGTCTGATGCAGAAAACATCGGCCCAACAGCATGTCAGAACCATGCCCTCAAATGGTTGGTGATGGTTGGTGTCCCACCCAAAACCCAGCCATTGTAGCGTGGATTTTCTCAAGCACCTCATGGTCGATATCTTCCCTGAACCGGTGGTTTCATTGTTCATATGGAGTCTGATTTCCACGGAAACTGGCAAGCTGGTCAAGTTGTTTTGTTTCGCGTCCGGTTGGGTAAACCATGAACCTCTAGCATCGACAAAATGCGAGTTGCAAGTGGCCCCAGCATTGTAGCTTGTTGCATTCATTCCCCTGGCCTCACCCAGCTGGTCCAATCGCTACCCTGTTCATATCGATCTTTCTGAGTTGGTTGCGCCATAGCCATCCACACATCACCTTCATTCTGTGATCATTGTCCCGCATGCATCACACTACCCAGATGGTGCCACACATTTCGTGCCTGGCACAGTGACCGGGCGATCTGGATGAAGAATTCCTGAGCGAAGCGCTGTGACAATGTCCAGAGGGTTCCCTAGCCTTTGGAATCCAATACCCTTTACTTCTCACTATGCACCCATGACTATTGACTGTTGGTGACTGACCATTGTTATTGGCTTTCATGACATATGACTTGAGGCCAGGGGTAGGTGACAAAAGCTAGCATTGCAACTGACCTGACTGAAAAAACAAACAACCAGAAAGCCTGAATTCATATGCATTCATTTTTGTTGAAGAAAACCGCAACATGCAACGACCCTGGCAAGGGGGGAGGGGGCCAATAATTGAATTATTCAATCATTTGTTACTCTTGGAGGTCCTGTTCCTGCAAAGTAATTGCTAAAGCAAGAACAACTTCAGCTAGCTGACGCTAGCTTTCATGTATACATAAGCCATCTGACTACACTATATTTCACCATGTGATTTCACTCATTGTGGTTCAAAACCCTAAGCTCTTAATTGTGAGACAACGACCGGAACCATCACTGTTGGCTTCCATCTCAAGCCAGCATGATGATCACCCATACCATTTTGCATCCCATGGTTGGCCCATGGTTAACATCCATCGGGAGCTACACATCAACGAGCTAGCGATTTACCACAACAAAAAATCCGTCGTGGATTCGATGGACAGCTATTCTTGCGATAATCGCGCCCAGTATTCCACAATATTCTTGCCTGTTAATGGCTACCAACCACCATAAACACACATTAAAACCACCCATTCTGGTGGGGACGTGCTGTCCACGCTGCTACCAGCCATGCCGCCCAGTCCCAAGGTCCCACCGTCACGGCGCCAAGGGGCGGCCCAAATCTGCGTCCTGCACCAGCTGGAAGCTTTCGTAGCCGTCGCGGCCCACCTCCACGAAGAAGTGGCAAACCTTGGCGGGTCTTGACTGCTCCTCGGGGTCGGATCTTTCATCATTTTTTTGTTGGTGAAAAAAATCACTGTGCCTTTTTTGGTCAGGTGTCAGGTATATTGATGAATTGTGTCAGGATGTGTCAGGTGCATTACTGGCCTTTTGCTTTTACATCTTTTACCGATGCTTGCCATATTAGTTGCAATCGTTTGATCCTATTTTTGCATGACCGGCTGTATTACACCACATCAGGTATCATTAGGTCATTAGGTCACAAATGATGGGATAATCATTGTAGAACATCGCCATCATGACCCTCATCACCATCACCATCACCATCACCATCACCATCACCATCATGATCATCATCATCATCAGCAGCAGCAGCAGCAGCATCAGCATCAGCATCATCATCATCATCATCATCATCATCAATATCATCCTCATCATCATCATCATCATCATCATCATCATCATCATCATCATCATCATCATCATCATCATCATCATCATATTATTTTCATTGTTATTATTTTCAGTTTGTCTCCTCATCTTTGGCACTTGATGTCCACAAATCAATAGTGCAAGAAATGGCATCCTCCCCCACAGCATGCCACAGTTCATAGACAGGGTGGGGTTGAACTGAGAAATGCGCAGTTGCTGAATAAAAACGCAGCGATTCCAACAAGATAGCCAATCTAAGTCAATGTTTCGATGTGGTAATGGTCATTGAGTGGCCAACCATTTGTCATCGAAGTGACTATGGCGTTCTCCTTGGGAATTTCTTCCAACGAAGTGAACGACCAAGGAGCAGTTTCGCTGCCGTCGGATTTGGAGTGTATCCGATGCACTTTCCCGAAGCCGCTCCTAAGGTCCGGGCTATGAAGGACACGGGGCGGCAACTGGAAAAAAATCTGGCCTCTGGAACTGTAGAGCGATATGGCGGTTTGTTGAAATAGGGCACCTCCAAATCATCAGAAAGTAATCGTTTTTAGCAATAAAACGACCATTTTGAGTCCCCTATTAAGAGAACACCCATACATTGGAAGGTGACATGCACGGTGACCATGCAAAGATATGCAAAGATAATGATACTGTTGCATGGTCATGAAGACGGGGTACATGAAAAAATAGAAGGGCGCGCCAACTGTACTAATTGGTCAATAATCATTTTACTCAGTGTTCTAATCCAACCACCTGCGAAAATATTCCTG